>VMKM01003057.1:0-47782 GCA_008360985.2 Macquaria ambigua
ACACGTCCACAAGATCTGTGGTGGCGCTTTATTGGGAGATGAGAAACACTGTTAACACTGTCCAGCCACTGATTTACAGGCCAAGCAGAGATAGAGGGTCTGATATACAGTATGTTCTAATTATCAGTGGTGGACAAAAGTAGCAATAAACTGTGTAAAAAGGAATAAAAACACTACTTGAGAAAAGGTACATTATATATATATATATATATATAGCATATATATATATATATATATATATATATATATAATATGCCAAGCAGTATTAGCAGCAAAATGTTCTTAAAGAGCAACTTAACACCAGCTGAAAATCCTATTCCTGCCGACCTTCTGTGGTTTTAATTCTCACCTTGCTGCAGTGATGTGAAGTGTACCCCCAAGGGTGGGTCAGCACACTGTGACATCACTGTTGGGTGTGGTTACAGCAGTGCAACAGACCACACCTCTGGCTACACCCATCAGTAATGGAACGTTCAACCAGAGAGGGCAATGAAACACAGCTGCTCTTCAGCCTGGTGTTAAGATATTGTATATTAGGTTTAAAAAGTACTCATTAAATTGGTAAATTGGAAAGTGTTATATTGTTATATACTCTGTATACAGTATATACACTCAGTTGACAGTTTATTAGGTACACCTAGCTAAAACTAATGCAGTCTAATACAACAGTCCTGCAGTAAATTCTGTTATTTAGCCTACCTTCATTGATGTAAATGGGGTGGACAAAATAATTGTCATTATAATTATTATTAATTATTGTATTATTATTATCACTGATGTTTTAATTAATTTTAATGTTGTAGCTGGTCTAGATGGAGCTAATTGTAGCTACTGTTATGCAACTGTATAACGGCATGAATTGATAATACCGGTAGGTTTTATATTTTAAATCTTAATCTAGTAATTATAGCTGTCAAATAAATGTAGTGCAGTAAAAAAAGCAGGCTTCAATATTTCCTTCTGAAATGTTGTGGAGTTATAGTAGGCCTATCCAGTAGCATAAAATGAAAGTACTCTGGTTAAGTATAAATGATACTTTAATACAGTAGTTGAGTAAATGCAGCTACTAGTGATAGAGTTTTTCACCCTTTCATTAATGTAGTTATAAGTGAAAGGTGTTGGTGAACGATGCATAAACTCAGTCACTGCACTGCAGGCTTTCATGGACTGAGCAGCACTCGTTAAAGTGTGTGGCTGTTTGCTCACTCATACGCACGGACGGGCACAGAAATACAGAAACACACACATACACGCACATAAACACACTCATGTTCTGTCACTTTGCTAGCTAAGGGTGTGCTGGACACATTGTTGAAGTGTTTGAGATAATAGCATTTGACAGACTGCTGGTGTGGTTGTCATGGGGATGCCAACAGAACAGCCACCAGCCACCACAGCAGAAACAAAACGGGCGGCAGGAGAAAGCACAACCGTTCTAGACAGTATTGTCCACAGGAATGTCATCTCTCAATTAGCTGATGAGACACTAAAACTAGGAGTCAGTGCCTGAGAACCAAGATGAATAAAATAATGGTTACCAAGATAATGAATTCTAATAAAAGTAGTGGGAGTGTGGCTTTGTTTTAGATATTGGACATATTATGGCTGAAAAGAGCATGTAAAGCATTATTTTAAACTGACTATGGCTGTGTCCGAAATCACTCCCTACTTACTATATAGTGCACTACATTTACTGTCTGAATGTCAGAATTCTGAGTGTTTAAATTTATCTATATATTGTGCCCTTAAAATACCACAATGGAACGAAAAAAGTAGTGTCCATGGCATGTACACTACTTTCTGCTAACAATCCCACAATGCAATGCATTTTATAGATGTGAAAATTACCATTGTGCAAAATTATGATTAGTACAGTAAGTGTCCGAAATCTGAATTTAATGCTCACTATTGAGTAAACTATTGAATGTCCATTACATAGGGAGTAGTGAATGAGTGATTTTGGAAACAGCCAAGGAGTCTACAGCCATGCTAGCAGCTCTGTGAGGCTGCTAGGCACAGTGGTGCTTTGATCTAAATGCTACCATCAGCATGCTAGCAGGTATAATGTTTACCATCTTAGTTCAGTGAGGTAGCATGCTATCATTTGCTAATTAGCATTAACCACAATATACAGCTGAAGTTGATGAGAATATCATTAGTTTTGTAGGTTTTTGCTGAAAAAAAACAAAGTATTGAGCAATTTTGACCTGATGGTGACACTAGAGGAAAGGTCAATCACCAAAGTGATTACAATTCATTCTCTGGGGAACATGAATGTCTGTACAAATGTTCTTGGCAATCCATCCAATAGTTAGTGAGATATTTCAGTCTGAATCAAAGTGGTGGACCACACAGCTAGCATGGCTAAAAACAGCTCTTAGCACCATAACAACATGTATTTTCAAGAAAACTGTATATTAATATGTATTTCCATTGCCAACTATACCAGAATAGCTGTGATTAATCATCTTGTTTACAGAGATGCCTGGACCAGAAAGACAGACTTTAAATTCATTTAATGAGGCCAATTTTCCTCCACCCAGACCCTAATTTACCTCCTCATATTTTACAGCTGACATAATTCTTTCAAGTGCACCTCCAAATATTAAAATATATGGAAATAATATAGGCTGCTTAGCATTTGCTTCAGATTACATAACCAGCAAGCTAAGCTAATTAAACCCCACATTTTAAATCAAACATTATTCCTTACATCCCTGTATTTAAATATAACACAAAACTCTCCATATAACTAGGCCTATATAATAGTAGAATTTATCGGTATAATAATAATATATGTAATTTAAAGTTTGCCTGTCTTGAACTACATTATTAGGGTCGTTTACTGAAGCATTAGTGCTTGATATAAGGACACATACTGTATAACCAAGCTATTTATGAAACTCACACCACAGCTGCATACATTTTGAAAAATCATTATTTTGCAACACTTTAGCAGTGAAAGGCGCAAGACGAGGAGCAAGCAGCAGCAGGTTGAGTCAAGATGGCGCCCGAGGTTTATAGACTAGGCTGTACTGTGGATGGCTGTGCTTGCTAAGCTGAACTAATGGTGTGAAGCTGTGAGCCTCAGTAGGCTGCAGGTGGAAGCTGCTCAGCACACTGCAACCTGCGAGCTGAGAGCGTGTGAGTGTGTGTGTGTGCGTGTGTGTGTGTGTGTGTGTGAGTGTCTGTCTTCCACAGTGATGAGTTGAGAAGTGCACGATTTTAGACAAAGGTGTGTCTTCGTCTGTTTGGCAAATGAATATGTATGTCTCAAACATATGAAAATGTACCCTTTGGAACAATTGCTGTTTGACTTTTATGATTTCGCTGGTATTGGATTTGCGCGATGGCACTCAGTCATGGCAGGCTAATCACTGAGACATGATTGCTTCTGGGAGAATGACTCCTCATTGTTGAGAGAGGTACCGAGCTGCAGGGGGACAATCAGGCCAGCACTCTCAGTTACAGTTTCAGTCAATTTGGTTGGAAAATGCCACATCCAATGGTTGTTTGTTTAGAGAGAGTTCCCAATAAAGACATGAGTCACAAGTGAATCATTTCACACAGGAGGAGAGATGACTGTGCTCCAGCAGGGTCTAAATACATTCCTCTCTACATATCCTCTGTGTGAGGATAAAAGCTGACTGGAGTGGCATGGACTCTGATGACTTCAAAGAGAGGCGAGGGATGTGAGAGGAGGGGACAAAGAGACAGGGGTGGATGGATGCTTCACTGGTAAGAAACCACACACTGGGGGCGTGTAGAAAGAGAGTGAGAGTGCACATGTGTGTCAGGGTGGGTGCGAGAGAGACAAAGTTAGTGTGATATTGCGAGCATAAGAGAAACATCAAAGACCTGAAACTGAACAAAAGAGGGCATGAGAGTGGGTGGAGAGAGTGAGGGGGGGAGAGGGAAATAAAAGAGATAGAAATGGAGAGGGCAAAGTTGGAAGACCAGAGCGAGAGACAGACAGTGAGGGAAACTGGGATGAAAAAGTCTTGGGACTGAGAGAAATGTTTTCACAAGTCTAGACAGAGAAAGAGGGAGCGACAGAGAAAAGTGAAAGGATGTTTTGCAGAAAGACTACATTCTTGCTTCAAGCTGCCAAAATACACTGCAGAGAAGGGAGGTAATGCATGAAATACTCTGCAGAGAAGATAACAAGATTTCTTATTTCTGTTTACTTTTGAAGGCTCTTGACGTGCAAATATGATTTTAGCTTTGGCAATGATTTGAGGCTGCTATGAAATATACAGTGCTTGTTTTGGAGAATGGCAGTCCTCCAAAATTTTATTTCTGTGGATGTAATCATAGATTTGAGAAACAGTGACATTTTCAAAACTGTTAATTTTTGCAATTAGGAGAAATTAGGTGATGTTGTTTCACATAATGGATCTGACGTCTGTTTATTAAAAATGATTCTTCACAACCAAAAATGTATCTACATTCTAAAAAATACACCAATACATGTTAAGATGATCCTTTTTACAGTGTATACATATCTAAAATACCTCACAGTTGTTATCTGCTGTAGACCTGTCTTAAAGTATATGACAAGAAATCACTTACTATAGGCTAAATGCAACTGGAAGATATTTGGAAGGGAGGTAACTGCAGAATGAGAAGCAAACAGGATACAAAGTTTCTACAATAAACAGAGGCACAACATCTAACACATCAAGACATAGAGATAAGCAGGCAAGCGGGAATATATACACCGTAGACGGAGTGTGGGAAGGAACGAGCCGTCACCAGAAACGAAGTAGTAGTGCATTAGAAGTAGAGTCTGCACAGACTATTGAGATGCAGATGGTGTATGTAGAGATGGAGGGTCAGGAGAGGCGGGTCAGAGATATAAACAAGGAGAGAACAGGGACACTGATATTTTGGACGGGTGCACAGACACCCAGTGTGTGGTGAATACAGAGGAATACAGCAAAAAGAAAAATTCAGATACAGCTGTCATCCTGTCTCTCGTTTTCTATTTTTCTCTTTAGTCCTAACTGAGCATCTCTGTCCTCATTAAGACCATCACACTAGAGATGGCAGAGGATTCATTCACAACTCTGGCCGGGGTTCTCCTGTAATCTTTCGCTAAATGCTGAGCTGGAATTAAATGACCAGACAGAGGCAAGGTCTGAGTCAGCCTCTATCTTAATGCCCAGGCATCCTTAGACCCTTATATAACCCTAACAGACAGGACTAAAGACTCCAACTGTGGCATTCATATACAGAAGGGAGAGCTTAGAGCAAAACAGGCCTAGTATCTTTTGACTGTCTTCATGGAGCAGCCCAAACCATCACCCAGTGAAGTCCACTATTAAATCGTCTCTCTGTCACCTCACTGACTAGCCCTGCGGTATGAGACCAAACTAGTTTTTGCCATGCAGTTTGGTCTCCCACAATTCTGTTCATTTGCAACTAATACGCTCATGATTTATGCTCACTGTCAGCATTTAGTGCCAATGCAGGAAGTACTGCCATTTTGAGTTAAATGGCCAAATAAAGTGTATGACTTCCTGTTCCTGTTTTATACTAGTAAACAGTAAATGTTGAATTTTCTCATGTTTAACCATGATCATTCAGTAACCTCAGCCTAAAATGAACCATAGTTTAAAGGAATAGTCCCACCTTATTAAAAATATGCTTATTTGCTTTCTTGCCGAGAGTTAGATGAGAAGATTGATACCGCTATCATATTTGTCCCTTCAATATGAAGCTGGAGCCAGCAGCTGGTTAGCCTAGCTTTAGTATAAAAACTGGAAACAAAACCAGCATCTGCAAAGCACACCAATTAACACATTATATCTCATTTATTTCATCTGTACAAACTGTGTAACGTGTTAATTAGCGAGCTTTTTGCTGGTAGGCAGAACAGACAGATATGAGAGTGGTATTGATCCTCTTATCTAACTCTCGGCAAGAAAGCAAATAAACATATTCCTTAAAGGAATAACAAAAAAAGCTAAACCTTGACAGTGAATGTTTTGCAGATATGTTAAATCTGCATGTTTTGTAGCTCAGCAGTGCCACAGGGGGGTGCTAAAGTAGGAAAATTTTCACATACAGGTTTTAATGTTTTGTCTGATAAAACATAATCAAGGTAGCATTATATTTCCCCCCAAAACTGCATACTGTATGAAAATAATTCTCTGCAAACGGTTGCAGAGTGTGACTTTAATGGCTCTGGCTTCCAGCCCGAGATAGTTAGCTCCAACCAGAACAAACTATAGGATTTAGATGTTCATAGCCACTAATGTTGACTAATTGCTAAGCTATCAAAGAAAGAGTATAGTGTCACCTACTGTGCATATCCTCTCTGTGTGCCTTTCTTTCTGTTTATTTTGTCATTTAATATTGTCTCTTTGAAAGCCGAAAGTAGGACTGAGGAGAATGAACTACTCACATAAACTGTACTGTACACGTCCTCAAATTGGTTTAATCGAGAAAGCCTCCAGTCACTTATAGTATTTGTGGAATGTATCATTTATACATTGCATCGTGACAAAACGCAGCATGGCCAGGTGGATTATCTTAGCCCCCAGTAGTATGATGAGATACCAGAAATACACTACTATCAACTGTAGCATGTGTCACTAATGCCAGCCCCTCTAATTGGCGTTTAGGTTTTGATGTCAGCAAATACAGGCAAAATGGATTAGTTTGAAACGCACAAAGCCATAAATGCCAATTTTCCATCCAGCAGTGTCTGCCAAACACCCACACTTTCCCTCAACAGTGTGTGCAAAAAAGAACATGCGTGTTTTCATACACAGGAAGAGAAAAGGCCTGGCTGGCAAGCTGACATACAAAGAGCCCTACTTCACACACAAAGATTTCTCTCTGATCTGGCAATTATAGATCATCCCACCTCACCCCCCTCTCTCCCTCTTTCTCCCGGTCTTCCTGATCTTCTGATTGCAGATTGAGGGAGACAGGCAGTACAAGAACCCTTCAATCTGGCTCTTAACTGAGAAAAAGCTGAAAATGTATTCAGTTCCCTCTGCTTTATGACTCATGAACAATGTAGGATGGTTGGGAAATTGTATTGATAACAGGGCAGACTGGTATAGGGTAGGTTTAACAGATGCAGATTAGGCCTAGATTGAAAAATGCTCTCCGATGAGAAGATCTCTGCTCAGTATATAGTAATCTAAATGAGGGGCCAGTGTATTAATAATGACTGCAGTTGTGCATCGTCTAACAATACTGTATTACTGCTGTGTTGCAGTGATACAGAGGAGAGGGACAGTCTTGTTCCTGCAAAATGATCTCTTGTACACAACCATTTAATCAATTGACAAATCAATAGCATGCACTAATACCTTTGCCCTGTTTGTTATTTCTGTTTGTTCATTACTTCATTACTGTGACGCACTAAGATGAAATGGTTCAAATCTCACAGTGCAGCATCAACACCCTTTTTCAGAAGTGTGAAGGACAGAGTTCCCTGACGGAGCGAATGCAAACGTTATTAGAAGGAAAGCTGGTAAAGAAATGTTCATAATCTTTTTGACTACTGGCCATTATTATTCTCAGAGGGGAATTCCTGTTTTATGTTATATGCAAAAGCTATTTTGGGATTCTAGTTGCAACATAAACATTGGAAAATGTTGCCACATAGCAAACTAAATTGTAGTCAAAGTAATAACCATGACTTGAAATGTTGTATTTGGTCATATGACACAAAATCAATTGTATGACTTTGTTGAATGATGATGATGATTTGAAGCATATATTCATCAGGGACTCGCTCATTTTCCCCCTGTTTGTAAAGGAACTACTTGGAAAAACATGTACTATCAGGTCAAATAGCTACCTGAACATGACATAAAAGTGGCAATAATTATACTTTATGTGAGGTTGTATATTCCATTATCTGACATTGTTTGGCCATAATACCTACAATTAGTTTGTTTACATACTGTAAAGTGGTGAAATGTGCAACAACAATAAGAACCACAGACTCATACACTCATTTTGCATCACTGTCATCTGCAGGAAAACTCAAGTTTCACCAGGGACCAATTACTTAAGATGTACAGTATTGATATTTATGTGAGCAGCAGAATGTAAAACAGTACTCTCCCATATCGACTGATGGTACAATGTTGCATGTGCTCAATGGGAAAAAAACACTAAACATACAGTACAGGATTAATGGCTCTACACTGAGACAGAAGCCAAACTGGCTGCTGGAAGAACAATTACTGGATGCCCGTCGGCAGCTCAGATGTAAATAAGAGTGGGCTGGTGCCTCAGTTGTCAGATACTACACCACAGAGGAAGATCAGACTCCAGTAGTTACAGTATATTGCAAAAGAAAAAAGTAATCTTAACAATTTATCTTATCTTGTATGGAGTCCTGAAAATCATATTTGTCTAGAAACTAGTAGAAAATCTGCCGTTGTTGTAAGGCAAATCAACTTATTTGAAACATTTTTCTAGAATCAAGTGACACTAACTGTTCTCTTTGCAAAAATACTCTGAGAAGCAAAGCTGCGAGTGGAATTTTGCAACTTGTGGATCGTTAAATTATTACATTTCAAGCCAAATAGCTGGTGGAGATTAACATTTTTGTTGCACCGTTTTAAAAGCTCTGTCAATGTGATGTGGTGGGGGAGGCAACAGAAATTTTTCAATCAAGAAAATGTCACATTTTCTCTTGTGCAACAGAGAACTTGCGATGGAGAAAAGCCAACATGCTGTGCCATTTCTAAGGAAAAATGTGTCAAAGATATGAGAATAGGTGAGGTTGTAAAGGTGGGTGTCTGGTATATGACAACATTTCAGTTGGGAGACTGTTAACTGTGTCTGCAGCCTTTGTGCTCATCTTTTTTACTGACTTAATAAAGTTGGAAGAGACTGCTGAGTACTGTGGATTTTCACTTTCTGAGGATAAAGTGAATGTAGGGAATGTAGAGAAAACATTTTACTATGTCTATCTATACTGTATGTTAAATCAAATCATTTTAATATATTTTACTGTGTGTTGTCTTTCCTCTTTCTTACCACCCACTTAATTACAAGCAGCACACACACGCTCACACACAGACGCACACACACAGAGACACAAACACACACACATAAAGTGCTGGCTGGTGAGAGAAGATGTTCCCTCCTCATGCTCGGTGGCTATGAACTTCGCCAGAGCTGTTTTAGGCTCGCATAAAAAATTCAGGACTCTCTCTTAGCAACATTTGCCCTACATACAGCATACACACATGATCACACATGGATCGCAGCATTATTCATGGTGCACACATGTGCGCAGGCATGAAAAAAACACACACATACACTACACCCTGGTACACTTGATGATATAAGCCTGACACGATTAATGTGTGAGCAGCAAGACATCACAAAGGCTTTCATATGGTAAGTAATGATCTAGACCCTCAGACATGCTGTGCATATCCACTGAATCATTCCATTGAATATTTTATTGCCATTTCTTGATAAACATATTACTTGTTAGTATCATCCTTGGATTCATATAGTGAGTGATGAAATTTTCAGGGTCGCCAGCGACTGTTGTCAATCAATCAGTTCATCACGAAGCCAGCTGTGTGTGTTTGTACATGTGTTTCTGCTGTTTAAATGCTGTGTGTGTACTTGTTCAATGCATCTATATATGCATTCAAGCCCGGCGCTTGTGTGCATGCCTCCTTGAGGAAATCGCTGCACACATCTCCACAGCAAGCGGGTCAACACCTCAGCTCACCCATCCATTTTCATTAGACGTTAATGACAGGAGTGGAGGGGTGGACGGGCCAGAGAGAAAGAAAGACTGAGAGAGTGAAAGGATATAGTTATGCTCCCAGTGGAAGGACTATCAAACCACTTTCTGCTGTCCTCTACCATAAAACTCCCTCTGCTCTTATTACATAATCCTTCCACTACTATACGCTACTACCACATTGTCAACTATTGAGTAGATGTGGCCAGTTGCTTAATGTCAACATTTGTGTTTCCACTATGTATTTATGATATTGTACAGGAGGTCTGAGCAGTAAAACAGAACATAAAAGCCTGTTTTCTACTCGAAAATTCAGCTCATCTTTGTGTGGCCCAGTCAACATAGGTTGCAACACCTCTGCCAAGTCATCTCCATCTGAAAAGCATTTGGGGCACCTGTTCATCCTGGCGGTATCCACATGTCTACAGACAGTACTCCTTCCAATTGCAGTTTAAGTTAAACCCACTCCAGAAACATGATTTCATCCTCGCTGCCTTCACTGTGTTCTTTCATTCTGCAGAGTATCTAGGTCAGTCAGTGCACAGAGCCAGGCTGCAGCCATGTGTGGTCAAGTGGTGAGAAGTGAGGAATTAAATGATGTATGAAAGCTTTGTAACTAAGCTATTAATCTGACCAAACATTTGAGAACAAACAGCTCCTTAAGTCTAAAATCCTCCTTGCCTCCTAATTTTGAAAAAAATATAAAAAATCAAAATTTAAGTCTGGTTGCTGAAGGTAAAAGCTGCAAAATAAACACGCAGGCTAAGGATGTTTTGCTTATTTGCATACTTGGTTCTACAGATCCTTTATGGCGTGGTCGAAAAAGCAGGAGACATCACATGTAATTGAATAGCTGGAAAGACCTCAAGTCAATATTTGATGCTCTTATACAGGATGCAACTAGTTTTCATGCCTTAGCATATTTTGATACTATTTCATACTAAAATGAGACTTAATAAGAGACATGACCACACAAAATAAAACAAAACCAGGAATTACAAAACCAGTCACATTAATTTTATCTCCATTATCCTCAATACTTGGCCTACTTTATGAACAATATAGTTTATGAGCATGTCGTCTTGCTTTGGGAAGATCCTTTCTGCTACAAGCATAGCGGCACTTCCAGCAAATCTTGTCCCACACTGGCAGTAATATTGCCTAACACGCTGTGAGTGCTATAAAAGACCGTCAATCTATGATATCATGCTAAGCGTATCCTCGTCCTGGTGTGCAGAAGCTGTCGCAGATGGAATGGGAGCATTCGCTGAAGGGTGAAGAGAATGAGATGAAGAAATTCACTCAATGCTTGAGTCATCCACAAGTAAGATGTGAAAACGATCACTTCACTGGTGCATCTGAGAGTGAAGTAAAACATTACATTGCCCATCATGTGTGATACTTTAGATGTTTAATACTTTGCAGGACACCATAAGATAGACCCCAGCCACACTTAATTATGGAATAATGATACCTGGGATAAGTGAATTAGGCATTGGATTTTATGAGCAAGAAGTGCAACACATAGAGAATGGTTTATACTAAAACAGATCAGAGAAATTCCCTATAGCTATTATACAATAACAGCACCACCAGGGAACAGAAGCCTCTTCTGATGGTAGCAAAAGCAATTTTCAAAACGGCTTATTTGTATGTTAATCTTAAATTTTGCAGGGAAAAGAAAATATTACAACCAAATCAGTGCACATGAGGAGCAGTGTATATCTATATTTCACACTACAGGTGTTAAAGTTTCTATAAGAAACTCTAATTGGACCTCAAGCCTCAAAGTAAATAAATGCTAACTTCCCTGCAGATTATTATTTCATTAATCCGTTTGATGTTAAGAGCAGTACTGGATTAAGGTGTCTCAGCAGTGGGCCATTTCACTCCCCTCCCTTTCTCTAATTCTCTAATGTAGTAACAGATTTAACAGTGAAGGAATACACCACTAGCAGCGTAATGAACAATGGTTAAAAAGCCTTTGGCTTCCTTTCGGTTCCATTAATGTCAGTCAGTTAAAAATCCATCCCCAACATGTTAGCAATAAAAGCTGATGGTTTAGCCGGAAAATGTGTGCATGCCTGTCAGGGTGTCTCACTGTGTGTTTGTGTGTGTGTGGGGGTGCATTTGTACATGTGTGTAAGCATGCTCTGAACCTACTTGCATGTCATGCATGTTGTGAGAAAAAAATTGCATGTTCTCTCCACGCTCTCATCAAGCTGATGTAGCATTACAACCCCTAAATCAACCATGGCACAAGAACACTGTCTTGCCATTAGCATTAACAATTTCCATTGCACAGCTCATCGTCTAGTAAATTGATGCGAGAGAGTTACACACGCTCACACTCACAAACACTCACGTGCAGACTAAAAATAGCAGCTGCCTTACCTTTCTGTACACTATCATGTTGGGGGACTCATCCGCTACCCCGTTGGTCCCCTGCCCACCGCTGTTGGTCTGTGCCATGATCCAGTAAGTAAATCTGCCACAGGAAATGTCAGGAGCTCCTGTTGTGGAGAGAATGGATATGTTGGTCCATCAGAAGAACAGTGGAGCCTGAATGTGACTTGCCCTTACCTTTACCAAGAAGAGAACAATTTACACAACTTGTGGCCTGGATCACGTTACAACTTAATTGACATTGGAACAGATGTGCAGAGCTCCTGTTGGGCTACACATGTTCACATTTAACATTTTACATTTCACAAGGTCTTGACAAGGACATTTTTTTAAGACAGGCAGCTGACTTTGCACAAAGTATGGTTAATGGTACAATGTGAAATCCCAGTGAAAGGGGGCAAAAGTTCAACTTGAAAAACAAGAATTGGCACCATGTAGGGCTACTATCACTCTATTCTCAGATGGATTCATTGTGCAGAAAAATCAATGCCTGAAACAGTGATAACCTTTTACTATTTGTTGACATCAGAGGATTCAGCAGCAAACCTCACGTCCTTCAAGGCACCTGCTATGGATGCATCCTAAGATTGCAATGGCAAGATAAGGTGAGGTGAAGACCTGGATCCTGACAACGGTAAATGCAGTAAAACAACACACCGTTCCTGGAGGAGGTACTCTACAATGCAGCTTAGATACATCCATTTGGGTAGAGCAGCCATAGTCAAGACGTGCAAGACTGTGCAAATGTAACGGATATCGCATGCACGTTAGAGCTTCATCATTCTTTCTCCCCCTTACGACACCCACACGACATCTTTGGGAGGTTTAGTCTGCAACACTAAACAGCCTATAGCATGCAAACAGCGAAGTCATGTAACCTGCTCCTAACATGAGGACGTTAGCTCCACTATAGGCTACTGTGTTTTTCTTACCACAAGCCACTGCCCGTTTCAGCACCTTGGACAGCTACCGCAAAACGCCCGTGCCCCAGTCCCTCTTCTTAATCACGAATAGCGCGTAAAATACACAGACAACACAGCGACATCGGTCACCGGAGGAGAAAGGAGGGAGCTCACCTGAAAAAACGCGCAGCCCGCTGTAGGACTCCTGAATCGGAGGTGGAAGCCTGGTCCTTTGCGTTCAGTATGTCAACTGGCAGACATAGGAATGCGAGGATTATTCATTGGCAACGTGAAGAGGCAGACATTCGGTGGACACTTGGTGTGGTACAGCTCTCTGTCTCTATCTCTCCTCTCCTCTCCTCTTCTCCAAACGATGCTCAGAAGCACTGGCGCGCCACCGCGGGAGCGCCGTGAACGCGCATCGATCCATGACCAATCGCGTGTGAAGAATAAATTACAACGCGTTTTGGAGACATACAGCTATTTTTCCAGCTCAAATTGCACTGCTGTATGCACTATAGTGATATGCTGCTTCTGAAAACTAGGTCGAGATAGAACAGACTTGCAGTATATTCATATTTTAACATTTGCAATCTTTATCAAAGGTCAAGAAGGGACAAAATATAGGCCACAGATTTTATTTTCCATTTTTCTGTCCTAAATATGTGGCCTATACATATATAGGTAATGGGTCAGAATCTGGTCAATGTTTCCTCAATCACCAATGGAAAGTAACTAAGTACATTTGCTCAAGAATTGTTTTTAAGCAACATTTTACTTGAACATGAAACTTGTACTTTACTTAACTATTTTAATTTTATGCTACTTTATATTTCTACTCCACTACATTTCAGAATAACATATAATATACAATGCAGTTATGTAGTAAATGAAACCACCTATAGTCTATATAAAATAGGTAGAATTAGCTCCACCGCAGCCTGTTAGAACATTAAAGTGCCTCTTACACGTTAATGCATCAGTAGGCTATTATCCAATTATATAATAATGTAACACTGACAGAGGTCATTCTGCCTGCATAGTGATACTTTTTATTTATACTTTCATAATTTTTACATTATGGTATTTTGTAAAGGAGTACAAATACTTGTACAAATAGGATCTGAATACTTCCTTCACTACTGTCCTTAATACAGAATTCATGTGACTTATAATGTGATATTACTTTAAAGATCTTCTCTGAGTCTAAATTCTTCTAATGGTGTATCAATGGACTCAATCCTGGTGCTCCATGACTGTCAGCGAGGTGCCGACCTGTGTAGACAGAGTAGTAACACCTAAGAGGAACTATTTATATAAGAGCATCTGGTTTAAAACTGTATGTCTTTAGTGTATGAGGTCACTCTCATTAGAGCAGTCCTGACATTTTTTCTGAATGACTTTGTAGTTTACATGTGCCTTATTAGTTCATTGAGGCTTTGTGTTTTTGCTATCAAGTTTTTTATTTTTACTTAAGCAACGGGGTTTCAGTTTTAACTAAGATAATCAGAACGCGATAATTAACATAAATACTGAGGCACAGTTGTCGTGCCTAATCAACTATTTTAATGATTAAGTGTCTTCATTAAAAATCCCAAGAATGAAATGCATGTGGATGAAAAATAAAAGGAGAAATTGCTTGCAAAACTAGAATTGAAACAGATCTTGTCAAAAGGTTTCCTTGCTTTTGGCTTCAAATGTAAATCAGCAATTAACAAACGTCAAGGCCAGAGAGCTGCATTACTGAGAGATCATCCAATAAGTCTTTTTTTTTAATATAATACCTTAGCAGACTTTTAATCCCAAAGAAACCAGATTAGTATGTATTTCATTAAAATGAATGGTTGTGGGTATGCAGAGGAGCTGAAAATGTATTTTTGTCCTGCACAAGATATTTCACTCACTTTTACAGCAATTTTCACAAAACTGTGTTTGAATGAAAATGTTAGAAAATGTTTTAAATTAGCTGTGAGTTGCTAACTGCACTCTGTGGCTTTGAGGTATGCAGCAGTCCAGGCGTGAAAGATGACAGATGTGCCCCTTCTTCCTATGTACTGTATGTGTCTGCATATCTATCTTCTGTCCCCCCCCCCCGCTCAGGACTGAAGCTCTCTGCAATGTGGACCTAAACATTCAGTCCATCAGAATTACAACAATATGTAATCATCATGGATGTGCTTTGTAAAAATAGGTTATCAAGCCAAACAACAATGTATGTTACAGCCTTGGGGCATACTGATGTCCATATTATATATTTATTTCATATATCTGTCATTATTTTCCTTCCACTTAATGCCTCCTTAAAAACATGCAACCTAGATGCTTCCATACTAAATACTCCCATCTCAAATCTTAAGTTTATTGGGAAAAGTCATTTTATTCATCTCAGCAGCAATACCATAAATGCAAACTGAGTTTTGTATGTGTTTTATTCTGGCTTGACTGGCTTAAGACTACACTGATAAAGGTACTAAATTACTTTTGTCTGATTAGTGATTCAGGAAAAAATATCAGGCAGTGCTTCAGGAAACTTATGCAGCCTTTGATGCCACTGACTGACCATAAAATACTTCTAGATAAACTGGAAAACAAGGTGTGGCTGTCTGCTGTTGTCTTCAGTTTATTTAGGGTGTATATATAAGGCAGGGGCTATGTTGCTGACATTTATAGTCATGAATCTGAGCCAATCTCTATGACATGCAGTTCAGTGTGCATATATTATTCAACCCCCTCTATGCTGCCTTTGGGCCAAATTCTATAATCCTGCAAATTACTCTAAACTCACTTCATGATTGCAACTAGACTACAAGACTAAAGTAAGAGTTAGAAATGTTTGTGCTGTAATGTCATCAGATTTGAGCTTCAGCAGCCACACCAAGGCAATAGTTGCATCAGCCTTTTATCATCTACAAATAGCAACAGTTAGAAGTTTCATGTCCACAAAAGATTTAGAGAAACTCGTTCATGCCTTCGTCTTAGCAGGGTGGACTTTAGCAAAGGCCCCTTATTTGGTTTTCCCTACAGACCACTATCTGCCTGCTGACCCTTTCAAGATGCTGCTGCAAGAACCATTCTTACATCTTTACACTGGCTTCCAGTTTGTTATAGAACAGATTTTAAAGTGCTGCTGTTAGTTTATAAATCACTCAATGGCTTAAGGCTAAAATAAATCTCTGATATGCTTGAAGAATATAAACCCAGTAGGCCCCTTAGATCTTTTGGAAGCAGTCAGCTGGAAGTGCCTCAAGTCAAAATCAAACACCATGTAGGATTTAGCTGCTATGCTGCACACAGAACCAGCTCCCTGATGATCCTAAATGCACACCAACTTTAGCCACTTTCAAATTAAAGACTTCCTTATTTTCCTGTGCCTTTGATTGATTATATTCTCTGCTGCACTTTTATTTTAAATTTGGGGACATGTATTACTGTTCTGTACTATTATTGTACTACAACTTTTATTTATTTTTTAATCAATATTTTGTGTGTGTGTATTTGTTAGTTAATTTCATTCTGTTTCAATACATTTAAGCATCTATTTCATTATATTTTTAAATGTTATTTTAGCCTCTGTGTTGGAAAGGTATTATACAAATAAACCTGTCTTGCCTTGTCTTTATATACCAATAATACGTGTTAATGATGATGAATCCATACATCTTCCCTCACCCTTACCGCTCATAACGCTCCAGGTACAGCCATTATTCAGCACGAACCTTTTCCTAAAAGCAGTGTTAGGTCAAGTTATTTAACATTTTACTGTATGGCTTTAATCACCAGAGCTCCAAGATATCAACATCTAATTAGTGAAGCTTACATCATAGTCAGGTCTGTCCAATTCAAATAGCATATGTTCCTCAAAGGTCAGACATCAGTCATAACAGTGAAGTTAGGGCAACTCATACTACAGAATGCAACTGTGTCTACTGCTGTAAATGCAATGAATAGAGGGCCATAGACAAGCCCATATTATAGACTATAGACCACACACCTCAAGCTTTATTTTTTACCTAAAGTCTCACCTTAAAAATAGCAAAAAATATAATAGCTTTGCAGAAGAAATGTCAAGGTCAACTGTAGTACATGGTTTCAAAATGGTACTGAAGGGTGAGTAAATTGCTCTGATAGTATACTAGGTGACAGGCATTTACACTTAACACATTTGGAAAAGAAAGAGCAGGATATTTTCCAGAAGTTATATTTGAAGTAGCCCTAAAGGTGCACTATCAGAGTTTAACAAATGTTTGGATGTAATGGCCTACAATATAGCATCATAACCTATTTCATATAGCCCTTTTTCTTATTGTGGCCTGTTCTTTTACAGTTTTATTCTAAACTTTACAATATTGACTAAGTTTACTGCAGTGTTTTTCACAGGATGAGCTGTGCCCATATATTTCGGTGAACGGTCCCTTTAAGTGGCTTGGCTGAAAACTCTAATGCCCACAATGCACCGGCCTATTCTTCGTCGTCGAACAAAAACGCGGAAACAAAAGAAATAATCAGTTTGTCAAAACAAACAACACCGAGTCGGCAGAAAGTGAGCGTAGTTGTAGCTGACAACTGTCAAAGTTAACACCGTAGCTTCTCTTACCCTGTCTGAAAGATTTGCCATGGCTTTGAAAAGAATACAGAAGGTAAGAGTATTCGTCTTTTCTTAACTGATTTAATGTACAGAAAAGGTTGGAGCGATACGGAAGCGTCGCTACAACGTTAGCCAGTCAATCACCTAATAGCATCTGTTTGCTAACCTAACGTGGTTGATTATTGTACCAACGTTTTGTAAAATATTTAACGCTAGGTAATTAATTCACAAGACAGCTTTTACTGCCAACAAGTCCGCTATTCATGCCAGTGGCGATGATACTACACAGAAGCCAGTTAGCTTAGCTAAACAGTTAAACTTAAATGAGCTAACTTCGCTGCCAGCTAAAGTTGGCCTAGCAAACGAGCAATGAGAAAGCATTTTAAGGTGTGTTCCTGGCTACTTTTCAATATGCTTTCATTTCCCGAAATCTTAGGTAGTCGTTTGCTAATATTAGTTTACAGTTTAAAAAACTGCATTCTTCCTCGTGAGTAATGTACTACAGTGCGGCGGAAACTGTCAAAATCTTAAATTATTGTTTTGTTTATTTGTACAGGAGTTAAATGACTTGCAGAGGGACCCTCCAGCTTCATGTTCAGCTGGACCTGTAGGGGAGGA
The DNA here is from genome assembly GCA_008360985.2 of Macquaria ambigua. NCBI lineage: Eukaryota > Metazoa > Chordata > Actinopteri > Centrarchiformes > Percichthyidae > Macquaria > Macquaria ambigua. The sequence continues at coordinate 18,254 of VMKM01003057.1, forward strand.
CAGTAAGTGTGAGAATACCTGATTACATGTATATAAACCTGATTTTTTTCTTACTTTTTAATCCTGTAATCTGCCACTGTCATTTTTGTTAGCAATATTGTTGTGTTTAGGGGACTGTGTTGCAATGTAACTGATTTGTGGGTATAAAACTTTGATACTAAACAATGTTCTTACAGATTGTTTCTTTATCTTTTTTTTTTTTTAGTGTTTCACTGGCAAGCTACCATCACGGGACCGGTGAGCTTTTTCTGGATTAGTTTCCTGGATTTTTTTTTAAAACCAAGCTGCTTCTGGATCTCTAGACAATAGTGTTTTATGTTGACTTTACAGCCCTTTCTGTTCTGTATGGAAAGCACAGCCTGGCACACTCTATCCCAATGTTACCCACGGAAGCCCATGGCATTACTGAGACAATAGGAAAAGGGGAAATACCACAATGTCTTAATTTAAACAAACAAAATCTTAAACAAACAAACAAAAGAAAGGCAAATAATAATCAAAATGTATGATTGCTCTCTCACAAATAATATTTTATCCCACAAGGATACAGTACTAGGCATAATTTAATAATCATTTACCCCTCTATTTCAGAATGACAGCCCATATCATGGAGGAGTATTCTTCCTTTCTGTCCATTTTCCCACTGACTACCCTTTTAAACCACCAAAGGTAAGATTATGTTAAAGATTGATTGCCTCTAAAGTACATCACCTTGTTATAACAGGCATTTTTCACTATTTTCTGACATTTTGTAGAGCAAAAGATAAATCGATAATGAACCGTTAGATGCAGCCCTACTCAGAAGATCCATGTATTTTTTTATTTTTTTATATAAATGTGTCCTTTGACAGAGACCCCAACCACCTTCAGATACACTTTGAAAAACAGGTTATTTTACCTATTACTGCTTTGTTTGTTATTTTCATAGGTTGCCTTTACAACGAAAATCTATCATCCAAACATAAACAGCAATGGTAGCATCTGCCTTGACATCTTGAGGTCACAGTGGTCACCTGCACTTACAGTATCAAAAGGTAACTATTATCTACGTTTTGCCTGCACAGTACAGAACAGTACATTACAGCAGCATTGTGTAGGATCTTGTTTGTACTTAGAAGTCTGGTAAATTTACTTTGAAGTCACAAGGAAGTAAGAGATTTATTAACGTAATATGACATACTTAAAGGTAAATTAGGATGTTGGGGCAAAACACAACATGGGGAGGGAATGCCAAACGTGGGTACGTTGCATTACATCAAACATAGCAAGGCAGTGAAGCCTCTTTGGTGAAACAATCCACAGTGCTGTCGCCAAATCTGGATTCTTCCAAATGAATGATTTCCAGCCTCTATGAACACAGGTAACAGGATTTCCAGGGCTGATTATCCAAAAATGAACCTCTGCACCCTGTGTACCTTTGTCACTTTGAAAATTGTGAAATTGCAGGTTTTGTCCTGTTTAATTGGAAGAGCAATTGGGGGATGTTCCAATATCTGTGATGAAAGTAGTGGCTAAAAATACACTTTTTTCAAGGACTTAAACTAACGAGATTTTGATGCAAAGGTGCATGAAATCAGAGCGTGTCCATTTGTATTTAAATTGGTATATGGAGAATGAGCTAAGAAGTTGAAAAGGTCATTGTCAATTTAATTGAAACCTGTGTGCATACTGAATTTTTTTTGTCTTTTTTCCCCCAGTTTTATTATCCATATGCTCCTTGCTATGTGACCCAAATCCAGATGATCCACTAGTCCCAGACATTGCGCACATCTACAAATCGGACAGACAAAAGTGAGTAGGAAAGCCAAAGAATTTGGCACGTGGAAAAACTTACATCAGTCGACTATTCTTTAGAAACCCATTGTGATTGTCTTTTTTCTTTAGGTACAACAAAGTAGCCAGTGAATGGACTCAGAGGTATGCAATGTGAAGGACTGAAGTTTCAGCAGCAATGCCGCATCCCTGAACACCTCAAAATATAAGGTTTCAACTGCTCATCCACACTGGTTCTAGTTGAGGTGTTTTATACGCTTGAAGCACTTTCTGTACTCGGACTTTACTTGACTTAACTGTTTTTACTGTTTATTTTATTTTTCCCTTAAATTGGCATTATTATTACTAGTTGTGGTGAGATGGCCTGATTGTATTTTTCTTTTAATAGATTGTACAAGACTATACTGAATTCATTTTTCATTATTTTGCATTAAAAACATTAATCAAAAAAGTGAATGGCAAATTGTTTTTTGACAATACACACAAGTAAACTGGAACTAAAAACTTCCTTGCTGTGGTATAAAATGTTTGGTTCAGTAGACAGTATATTTCTATAACCAGCAAATCAGTCTGCCCCTTATTCTATTATTCACATGGCCACTAGGTGGTAGCCTTTACTTTTTACCACCCAAGCCTTTTCCATAAGGCAGCTTCCTGAACAGCTTAATATTCATGTTTGTGTTACATTTAATTCAGGCCCATTTGCTTCATGGGCTCACACATATTTAATTGCTGCAGTGTGTTGATGTGATTTAACCAGACAACTGGGTTTAGTGAGGACCTGTCTTGTCCTAGTTGTACACAAATGTTGGCCCTCAGCTTTTTAACTTGAATAACCTGACAGAAAAAAAAAAACATAGCTGGGGATTCCTGATCATTGAAATGAAACATATTAAATAATTAAAATCAAGTTGTTGGATACATGGGCATTTCCACCTTTAATCCCCAAGATGATGCAAGTTTTCACTCCAAATTAGCAAGAAGTGGACTGGGAGAACGAGCCGTGGTACTGCAGCACTATGGTTACTTTGCTTTGTAATGAAAGCCCCAGCTGGCAGATTAAAGCAGTCGACTTGGGGTTGTCTGAAGTCTGACATGGCTGGCAAGTGAGACTCACATGAGTTGATTTAAATATGAAGAATAACAATGATGGAAGAACATCACTAGCCACTGGCCTGGCAGGTTCCTGATGTGGAGGACAAATCACAAGAATACAAAATGTAGAGAATTGCCAACAGAAACAAGTTAAGCTAAAACCATAAAAATGTAAATTTAACATGGAACACTACGCCTAACAGGGCCATATATCACTGGAAACTGTTTAATCATTTCCTGGCCACAGCATGAGAATAACCACGGAATTATATTTCTATAGGGACTTGCAAACTTTCTATTGTATACATTACTGAGCTCAGTGACCTTTATCATACCTCCTGACTTTTTATTACTTTATTCAACATCAGCACATATGCAGCATCTTTGTTCTTTGGATCGTGGCCCCTTTTTGAGTCTGTTTTACTTAAACTAGACTTGCTCCACTTTTGTTTTGGTTTCCCTTTCCTGTATTGCTTCCTTTTACCCACTCTCAGGATGTGTAGTGTTTCCTCTATAAACCAATAAATTGGTTGCATGGGGTGTTATTATAAACTGCCAGCCTGACTGAAAAAAGTGGCATAGAAACATTCAAGTCATGCCTCCCTTTGTGCCCAATCGTTTATTGTGACTTTATTTTCATATCTAGTGGTATTGGATTAACTTGTAATATAAGTTTCAGCTCATAATAACTAAGATTTTGTTTGCTGTTTGGCTATAATCTCTGAACAATTTCCCATAAATTAAACTTAAAAGTTTTGCACTCCACAGGTCCAGTGAATTTCTCAATAAAATACTAATGTTTTGAAACCTTCACAGGAACCCAGGGGGAGGTAGATGCTCAAAAAAGTATTTCTGGGAGGAGTCCCGCTTTTATTTTTGCAGGATGACACGTGAAACTTTCTCGAGGAGTTGGTTGGTGTGTTTGCTGTGTGCTGTGCCGTTAACTCGGTAGACAACCTATAGCGACTGGACCAGTGAGCTCCTACCTATTTTTAGAAGTCTGCCTAATGGGGGGAAACGAAGGGGCCTGAAGAAACTGCAGAGGAAGGTCTCGACTGCGCTGCAATGAGCTCGCACAACACCGCGAAGTGACGGAATAAAAAGTTCACAGAAGTTCAACGCTTTGCTCCAGCTCAACTTAACTTTGAATAAAACGCAGTGGCCACTGGAGAAGTTGCTGCGCAGCGCAATGGCTGCCCGGTGCGACGCTTTAAGCGGATACTTGCAGCAGTCGGACCAGGGCTCCAACAGCGAGCGCAGCACCGACTCCCCTCTCCCGGGATCAGAGGAGGATCTGAGCGGACCCCATCCGCTGCCAGATCCGGAGTGGACTGAGGAGAGGTTTCGGGTGGACCGTAAGAAGTTGGAAATCATGTTGTTAGGTAAAAACAAATCCAATAACCAAGTACAAAGTTAGTTAATTTTCACGTTTTCAACTTATATCCTGTCCACGTTGCATCTCATGTAAGTTAGGCTAATTGTAGCCTGTCGTTGTTTCCATGAAGCTGTACACTTTAGCAGCCCTCTGACGGCCCTTTGTTTTACACGCACTTTCAGTACATAATTACTACTTTCGGTAACTTAAAATTTTAGGATTCTTTGTTAGCGTGGCCAGGAAGCAACGTGCGGAGCGAATCAATTAGAGCAATTAACGTTAAGTCAAGTCACTTAGCTTTGGGCTTTCAATTAGTGCCACCACGTTATAAACAAGCTGCGAAGTTTACAGTTACATGGGCGTGCATGTTGCCTAAACCCAAAGTTTGAACAGAAGCTTCAGGAGGTCGAAGAAATGAGACAGTAACCATCAACGTGCTGTGCTTGCATGGAGGTAGTAACATACCCCGACCACAAGCTGTCGCTACACAAACTCCCATGGTGTGCATTTGTTTTTAGACTAAACTGAAATTGACCTGAACATGCAGCTTTCTTACTTCTCAAAACAGTCTGCACACAGAAACTGACAAAAAAAGCCTTGGCTGACTTTAACAAATAGGAACTAAAAGCTGATAAGTAATCTTAGAAAGAGGCTGTGTACAAGTACAGTAGCCACAGTCTTCATCAGAAAATGGCGATAATATTTTTATGATTGTCATTGTAATGCCAGATTCCTTAAAAAAGTCGTCTGCCTGTTGTACACTATCATGTTGACTTCTCCTGCGTGTGTTGTGTTGCTGTCTGTTTTGTTTTGGTGGTAAAATTGATTCACTCTCCTCCTAATGACGTGCGAGTGGCAGTGAACAGTTAAACAAGCGATGACAGGCTCATAAAGACAGGGCCAGGCCAGTCTCTGTTGAGAGGTCCCTGGAAACTCAGAGGTTGAGGTCATCTATCACGTATTTCAAAACACAAGCGTGTGGAATATTAGAGCCTTAGGTAAGTGGGCTGGATTCTTAATCAGTTCCATAGGTAGACCGTATGTCAGAGCTGAGAAGCAGACAAACAGGACATTAGGAGGGACACTATCAGCCATACTCATACTGTAATTAAAACAAGCAAGAAATTAAGTAGTATTGCTGATGAGCTGTTTGTCTGTAATATTTCATTTGTGTTTTAAGTTTGTGACTAACGTTTGGAGTAATGCTCAGCAAGCAGCTGGTCTTGAAGCAAGCGCATCCTTTATGCTATACACACAGACACATGCACGTAGTTCCCCTTGAGAATGTCCTGGTTGCTGCCTCGCTGCTCGGTACATTCCTCAAAGCTCCATGTCATCCCTAACTCTTCCAGGAAAACAACTTAACCAGAGGCCGGCCCTAAATCCGAGAGTCCCGGTCGGACATACCATGCGCCACGTCCCACAGTGTGCCTAAATGTGTCTGTTTGTGCGTCTGCATGTGTTATGTATAATCTATCCAGTCTACTGGGTCTTTATAGTTTGTTAGTTTGGTCTCATATCTCCGCCAACATCTTGTTTCCCAATTGCTGCATCATGACATCATGGCTGACTTTGCTCATGTTGACATTGCAGCTGGGTTGTAGAATAGAAACGGCTGCTGTGCTCCACTGTCTTTCTGGTCATTTGTAGGTTCAGGTTTAAATACCACACTATCTCAACTGTGAAACTGCTTTAACCTTTGATCTCTGGCCTTCAAGAACAATCCTGGAGGTCTGGTTGCATCATATGTTGCTTGGTTATCTCTTAGTAGACATAACACAGTCCTAGCATCTGTTGAGTTTTGCACACGGTGCACTAATGACTACAAAAAGCTAGAGCCATGGTCTAGATTAGTTTCAAATCACTGGATCAGAGATTCTCGTCTTTTTTTTTTCCTCTCTGTACCCGTAATTGTAAATTCAAATCCTAATAAATAGCTCTTTTAGTCTCATCCAGTTGGATCAGAGCTTTGTAACATCTGGCTGTGTTTTGATTGGATAAGCTGTAGACTTTGACGTGGTACATCATGTTCTCAAGGCCACAGTGGCAGAGTTGGACTATAATGAAATAATTTTATGGGAACTCCAGTGTATTTATACTCAATGTTTTATTGTCTGTGACGGTATCTCTGGCTTCTCTTTCCTGGAAAATGAAGTGCGCTTGACCCTCAGCAAAGAGCCATGGGTCGAATCATGCTGCGATCACTTCCCAAACAACAATAGCTAGCATCTCAACTTTTTGCCAGATCCAGGTAATATGTCTGTGCTAGTTTGCATTTTTGGGGACTGCAGTGGCATCATAAATATCGAAGGTGTTATGACTACAGATTATATTTCATAGATAGACATAAATTTAGCGGTTGGAAACTCTTAAAAATACTGTGCTTTGGGAACAGCTTTCACAACCACCTCTTTATGAATTATTATTTCAGTGGCTAATTTTTAGGTTAACTGCTGTGAGGTACGTGCACTTGATTGTGTACAGTATGGCTAAACATTCATTCTCTCTCTTTCTTATGGATAACACATTTCTGCCCTTCACATACAGAAGAGGTTTTGAGTGAAAGACGGGGACATTGATTTTATTTAATTTTTTTTAAATGGTGGACAAAATCTGAACTGATAAATATATAAATCTATAAATTGCACAAAGAATAGGGACATATATTAAATAAACATTAATATGGAAAGAAACAAGACCGTCAGATAAAAATTATCTATAGATAAAATTAGGCTGCAGCTGATGATTATTTTCGATTAATCTGCCAATTATTTTCTTGTTTAATGGATTAACTGCTTAATCTATAAAAGGTCAGAAAATAGTGAAAAATGCTCATCAAAATTTCCCAGAGCCCAAGGTGATGTCTCTAAATGTCTTTGTCTGACAAGCGGACCAAATCCCAAAGATATTCAATTTTTAATAATGTAAAACAGGAAAAAAAAGATATCACATTGGAGAAGCTGGACCCACAGAATATCTGCCATTTCTGCTTAAGAAATGATTCACTTCTTATCAAAATAGTCGCTGATTACTCTTCTCAACTAATCAATGAATGGACTAATCGTTGCAGGTCTAGTTTAAAACAGATAATAGGAAAAAAGTTATTACAGCATGAAGATGTTTAGGAATAAATACATTTGGTTTTGATGCATGGATTAAATGTAATTGCTGCAGTTCAATTTCCTTTTGCAATTAGAATCCAGTTGCTCCATAGATGACAATAGAAATTAGCACCAGCCACCAGCCAAATGCTTGTGAAATATGAAAGAGGCTTGAACATTTATCTGTCAGTGGCTGGTAGATGTTCACATTTTAAAAAGGTAATTTCCCACCCTGGATGACATGTTCACTGATGTTGTGTGGTGTGTTGCCTCATAGAAGAGCTGTGAAATCTCTGCTCCCATTTTCTCCCTCTGGCTGCAAGATCCAAAATCTTTTGAAAGGTTTCAGGAAGTTGTCACACCTTCACCAACAGAAATGACTCATAGCAGATGACAGATAACAAATGAAAATTGTATTTAAGAATATATATTTGATTTATAAGATGCATATATTTACTTACAGATACATATGCAATAATGATCATTTCATTTTATCAAAGTTTTTACTATTTGATTTGTTTTCTATTATATTATTTATTTCACCCTTAGCGTTTTATTCGCTAATTGGTTGATTGATTGGTGTGAGGTTTTAAGGTATGGCCAGAGAAATCTGATCTCCTGTAAGTCATTTTACCTCAATGTATCTGAAGTCTTGAGCCATAATGGAAATTGTATTAGCTTTTAATCATGCATTTGAGAATGTTATCCTAATAATAAATCTGGCTGTACTGGAGTTACAGGAAAAAGGGTCAGAGTGGGACATCAGACTGGGGAAGAGCCATATTGTCAGGGGTTGCATAAATTCTGGAGAATAAAAATGCCCCAGCAGCACTCTGTACCCATTAAAATACGCGTTAGTGACTCACCAGCATGTCTCCACGCTGAAGCAAAATCCCAGCGTACACACTCAAACTACCTTTATTTGGAACAGCCGTATTTCACTCCCCCGTTCTGGCACAATTTCATCAGGAGAAAATGGAAATTGTTAACTGCTAAGCAATTACAAATTTACTGTCTCTCACATTGGCAGGGACGCAGGTTCCCGGGCTTAGATCAGTAAATACAGTGTAAAGTGACAACAAAATCTCACCCTGACAGCCATCTGGGTTTAACTGTTGTACTATTGGCAACCTAGAATAGAACTCCCAAGTTAATGGCTTGGAGACCTTGACACAAGCATGAAAGCTTGAAAGATAGTTTTATGTGTACAGGGGACAGTGTAAGAGAACTTTTTTTTGCATTCATTATGAAGTTAAGAGACCAGGGGCAAGTGTGGGAAAGATGTAACATTTTCTCCAACCCTGATTATCCAAATTGACTGTCTGCATGTGCAACAAGGTTTTCCATGGATTTTTTTTTTAAGCATACGTCACCGATGTATTCTACTGTGTATGGGTCAGTTTGAAGAGCTCTGGCTGAGGGTTTCCCTGCTCAGACTAGTAATGATGAGAGTTTAGTGGTGTTTGTGACTGAGCACAGCCTCCTGGTGGGCCAGTGTGTGCACACATCGTAACAACATGTTTGCGGAGTAACTGCAACAACAACAACCTACAATTAGGCTAAGTGAATCATTTTCTTCATTGAACTAATTTGTGTTCCTGCTCCTAAACCACACACTATTATTGGGCAGCTTTGTCTCACAATGGAAAAACTGTTGCATATGGCACTGAGAGAGTACAAGGTTTTCACAGGTATTTTCAGTATGTAGTGATAATGTTGTCAGTGTAATTTACAATAGGTACTTCTATTTACCTAATATCTTCTGTGTAGAGGATGCTAATGCTCGGAGTTACGTATTTTGAAATGTTTCTCACGCACAACTTCATTTGGAGGCCAGTGGAAACTCTTCCTCTAAGAAGGGAAAACATGTGATTATTATATTTTTCCCTTTTTTATTGTTTAGAGGATTATTTCTCTGGCTTCTGTACCCACATAATGAGGGACGTATGTGTGAGGGCCTCATCCTCCTCTTCCTCCTGGGTGCTGAGTAAGACTCACAGACAGGAAGTGAGTGTCTTGTGGGGAATGTGCTGCAGGCTTTCTCTCCTCTCTCTCTCGTTCTCCCCCTCTATTGCTCCCTCTTGAGCATTCAAACACTGCTCTGTTGTTCCAGCTTCCATCAGATCCACTGTGGAGTTGTTGGACTTTCCCTGGTCTTTATCCTTACACTACAACACAATCCTCAGTCTAACCTCCTAACCTAACCAAACCCAGGCAAAGATGTAACTGAAAACACTCTGATGTGTTTTTGTATCTTGCAGTACTCACTTTTGCGGCAAAAAAGTTGATGGTAGCTGCACAATTAACTGTATATAATCACACATCTCCATCATGATTGATAATTAGGTAAAATATGGACATTATTTTGACTTTGAGGTATAGTACTGTATGTCATGTAATTATATTTGAGTTGTCTAAAGTGAAAGTAGAGATGGAGGAGTTGGAGAGAAACCTTACACAGACCACCCTTTGGAAAAAATGCAGTGAAGAGTGGAAAACAATTGGTCGAGCCAGCACTAGAGAGGAAAATTGAAATAGAAAATATTTTATTCCCTCAGATGAGTCTGTCATTTGGAGATATTGTGATGTTTAAACCAGATTATGACTGGATTCCGTGCAAAATGTGTCCTAGGGTTGTGAATGAAAATGTGTGTTATGGTTGTTGTGAATGTGGACCACAGTAAGAGTAGTTGCAACTGTCGGGACAAAAAAATAATGCTTTCCATTCATTTCAACAAAGTAGAGAGATGCATTCACATTCGCTTCTATCAGGAATAGGTTCTGCCTCATCTCCCTCGCACAGACTTCAGTCTGAACTTTGACCTGTGAAATAACGAGACTCTCCAGTTGTCAATTATCAATTTGAGGGACAGGGTAGCTGTATGGCTTACATTAACTGCAAGGACAAGGATGAAGGGAAAATAAGTGTTGGATTAAAGAGGTATATCATTTTCAAATTGAGGAATTCTAAAGTTAGCATGCTAGCTCCAGCAGTTTATGCTTTATAACCCATTTCATATTATTTCCAATCCTCTTTGCTATTGTTGAGTATAACAACTTTAATAATATCTGACTTGGACAAGAGAGTAAAGAGGGAATATAATTTCTTGCTGCTTCACCTTTTGAGGAGCACTGTCCAATGAAAACCAGCTACAGTATCTCCAAAATGTCAGCTTTTCATGAAACGGCCTTTTCAAAAGCATTTAATCCCTCCTGTTATTTAAAAACTTAAAAAGCACCAAATATGGAGATACGTAGCTGGACAGCAATATGTCATACTGCCTTTGAGAAAATAATGCATAAAAAGCATACTTGTACACAAGTTAATATTATAGGAAATAAAATGATTTAGTCTGCTAAATGTTAAGCAGAATTATTTAAATCCAGGACACCTACATTGATAAAATCTCTCTACCTGTGGCTTTGTATAGTGCGTTTTGCAACATTCTGATAATTAATCCAAGCTTTATGGAAAGCAAACATCAGAACATTCAGTTTGTAATTGAAATGGTTCAGTTGATTTAACTGCTGAATTTTGCTCTTCACTGGGCTTTGCTCAGTTACCTCCTGCCACCTTCCCCCTCTCTCTGCTTTTCTCTCCTTTTCACAGAAACATGCTGATACAATTAAACAATTCTATTCGACTTTGCTTACGCGTTGAATTCCTTCATCCTGGGCATGATGAAGCTTTCAGGAGCTGTAATATAATTGAGCTTCAGTCGATGGAAAAACCTGTAATTCATTACTCAAGAAAATAAAACCAGGAGTCCTATTTCAACAGTCCGAGTGGAGCTGGAGTGCTGTGACCCATTTCTACGCTCCTGGAACTGTAAATGGGCTGAAATGAATACCTGTTTTTCTACGTCCCTCAAAGCTCTTTTTCTTCAAACCTTTTCAAAGTGCAGATTTACATTCTGTCTGGTTTGCGGTTGCTATTTTAGAAATGTTTCTTGGGGGGGGGCACCCCTGACTTATCCCGCACGCGTGCGCACTCACCACACACACATAAATGCAGAAAGACACACACGCATGCACACCACCCAGCCCTTAACCACTCCCCCCCAAGAGCTTTCAGTGTTTATCTTTGGAGAACCTCGGGTTTTGGTTTGTTGTTCTCTCTCCTCATTCAACATCCAGTACAATCTGCCTTTTCTCCACTTGCCTTGATTGGAGAGAAAGCATTTTTATAAGAGTGCCTTTTTGATCTAGTCCCGGCCGTTGCCAGAATATTCTCCACTTGAACAAAAGAGAGAGGGTGGAAAAAAAAAAAAAAAGAACAGGAAAACTCATTTTGTAAGTTAGTCCAAGGGCAGGAATTTCATAAAAGACCCTAACTGGATTATGTTCATTTCCTTAGAGCTGTTCTGTTATGCATAAACTACTCTGATTGGACATATCATTGGAGATAACTCGGAGGTTGAGTAATCAAGTTCAGTAATTGAGGAAAGAATTTCCATCACTAAGGTCCTGCACAGATTCTTCATGTGTTTTAAAGGAGAGATGTATGGCCCTATGGTTGAAATGCTGATGTGATTTCCCAATAGTACAGTGTAATGTTTACAGTGCAACTCTCGGCCTGTTAAGTGAGACTGACTCCCTATGCTCCGTGGGGGATCTCACACAGTAGATACCAGGCACCAGGAATGTACAGTGTTGTGTAATCACTTGGCAGCATTCAAACAAGAGAGATGATAACCCAAACATGTTAGTAACAACAGCATGATGCTAGATGTCTTATTTCCTGGACTGGATGATCCTGCTGCGAAGATGCCTGTGTGTAAATAAAACTGTTAATTTGAGGTCATAATGGACTTGTTTATGGACTGAAAAACAATTTATGCCATAGAATGTCACTATGACTTGTTAAGTATGTTTCTTATTATTTCTAGGCCTTCTCATCCGTGTGACCTCGGGGTCAGTGAGTCTAGTTTCTCTGGCAGCCTCTCGTCTTTGTCTGCCGGAAAGCAACGTGTGGCACTTAGTGCATTTATTTGATAGCACAGTTGCCTGGCAACCCTGCAGGAGTTGAGAGGAGCCGTTTTGAGCACAGAGGGGGACTTCTGCTCGGCACAGAAGTACGTTGACAGGTGTTCAATTTTGTGGGTATTAACGTTGTTTACCAAAGCTAGAGAAGTGATAGTGGTTTCAAAGCAAGTTATATTCCTTAAGATTTCAGTTGTGGTTGATTTGGTGACACCCGTGGCTACTGGTGGTAACAGCAAGTGTGGTTTAATACTACTGCAAACACTTGTTGAGCGGTTGCTTTGTCAGAAATACAACACAAGAGCAACGGGTGTATCTGTTTTAGTGTGACCAACCAAACTCGCGTTTTTTTAAAATAAAGAAGTCAGTCAAATAAAAAATCCAATTGCTATCTGATGCACAGTAAAAGGTGTTACTAACCGTGAGACTAGTATCACTGAGATAAAATTAAAAACACCAACACAGAATCACACGCTGCATTGTTTCCTGTGATTCCCTCGTGCATAGGTAGGCAAAAACTATATAGAGAGGTAATTACAGAAAGTAAATACATTGGCTATTGCTGGAAAATCGCTGACAATAAATAGTTTCAAAAATGGGGTTTAAATTCATGAAAATCTTAAGGATTATAACTCTAAAGGAATCCTCAACTCCAAATAAAATAACATCTTACATTGCTGGTTATTTTGTGTATAATCAAGAATGTGTATTGTTTATATTGTAGAAAATGGGCAGTAAAACATAATTTGTAAGGAAATCAGCTAGCCTGCCAAGATAAAAGATTTATTTTTTCTTTCCAAATGACCATAGCAAGTGTAAAGTGAATCTTAAGAAGCGAGTATTAGGCTAACAAGTTATCTCACATGATGGATACATTTTTATCCCTAAAGCAGGATTTTGTAGTAGGATGCATATTTGTCTGTCACAAAAAAAATAACCTAAATTTTCTTTTAACAAATAAAGAAGTCAGTGTTGAAAGCTCTGGATGCTTCTCTGGCAGTGTTGATATGAAAGATAGCTTTAGCAGACAGCCGATTCTGCTGTAACTGTATACTTCCCCAGTCCTTACTTGGTGATTAGATACCACTGTTGTCTTGGAGAAGCAGTTAAAGCGTTTCTGAGGTGCTGGAGTCTTTTGTTTAGATGCCAGCCTGCGTAAAGTATGCCATAGCAATTCACAGGGAAACTAAAGTGTTGGCTTTTGTCTGTTTTCATTTATATGTCAGCCCTATTGCTGCCAACAACTTGTCAGCTGCAAGGTGATACCCTTGCAGAAACATCCTGTCTTTGAAGTGAGGCGCTTAGGCTCGATGAGAACAGCCGCCGTCACTGAATAACAACCTGATTGATATTGACTGTACTGAATGTTTCCTTTTATAGTCTAAACTTATTTACCTTTTCAAATTTAAATTACTGTGTCTGTGTGTGAGGAAAGTGGTAGGTGATATAAAGATGTGTACTGTGAGGGGAAAAAAACTCTTGAGGCTAAACTTGAAAGGAGATTGCATGTTGATTGCAGATAATTAAGTAATCACTAATTTTTTCTCTGACTCTAGGTTGGAAAAAAAACATAGTCCTATCTTAGTCGAGCCTGAAGACATCCCATCTGTACAATAGAGTAAAAATGCATGTGTTCATGTAGTAATGAGCATGGGTGCCTACCCAGTGAGTTTGTCACATTGCGTGTGTTTTCATGTTTTGCTACGGCTCCCTGAGGCCCTCTCATTAGCTCCATGTTGAATCAGCTGAGCGCTGCTGCGCGCTCTGGAGGGAGGGACACTGGAGAGCTGGTGTGAAAACATCATGCCCTCCCGCTCTTTTCATAAAATATGGGAACTGTAGTTCTTTCATACTAGCCGTCGTCCTCTCAGCCAGGGGGTCTGGCTTCTGGCTTTAATATTAATCTGTCTCACTTTGGTAAAGGCATGTGACCAGACGCTGGACTGAGATGTCAAACATTTCCTAGATTAGAGTTGTCATTCGTTATGAAATCCTATCCAGGGGAAATATAAGTATATATTTTCTCATTTTAATGCATGCGTAGACTTTTCTGTGAATGTCCCAAGTTTCACCTTAAGTCCTCTTGTGATTATTGCCAGTGCAGAGGATTTTGTCTAAGCACCTCTGCAGTTTAGAGATTTAGCTGCTGCCTTTAGGGGCTCCCTTTGCTTTTTGTAATCTAAAAAGCTCCCGTCTTCATTGAAATCCTTTGGCATGAAGGATTTTGCTTGATAATTCTGGCACAGCACAAATATTTGGGTAACCAGGTGTATAAACTCACCCTTTATTATTTGGTGATTATTGAGTGACTGATACAGTGTGTTCAAAATAAATGGATATTGGCTTACATCTGAGCTATGAGCTATTTGCCCTCCTGTTATTGGAAGGCATTGTGGATTTGTCAGCTCTAATTTGGCTTTTGTTGAACTGGTGCTCACTCTCAACCTTTCCATTAAACCTGGATAGTGTAGGACTGAAACTAGCTAATAGTGAAAATATTCATGTCAAAATATCTTGATTTGGTTTATTAGGGCCTATGTCTCTATTGTTTGTTTGATTGTTGTGTGTGGATTGAAGCCACAACTGTAGAAATCAACCCTGTTTACATTCCTTCAGTGTCAAAACAGCGGAATCTCCCGGAAAGTTAGTCTCTCTCCACAAAATAATGGATACCAGACCCTGTTCAATCTGCCAGCGTTGAGGCCTTTATGCCTTTCACTGTAACTTTTCTCAATTCTTTACATGCAGTGACAGTAATTAGGTACATTAAATAATTATAGAGAGAATTAGAGGGTGTGGATCTGATTAACTGTTACCATCATGTTTACTTTCTCAAATTAATAGACAGTGTAGATAACTGCTGTAAATTAGTGCCACATTATTTGCTCCTTATTTTCAAAAAAAGGAGAGGACAGAATTGATTGCAGCGTGTGATCTGTGCTCACGGGTCTTGTGTCCTTTTTCAGCTGTGATGCCTTTACAGTCTGCTGTGCTGGAAGGGAGGAGCACTGCATTGTCCTCGTGTAACCTGGGCCGAACAAACACTATTCCAAGACCATTCTAGCACTTGAGAAACAAATGAAACAAAGTCTCTTTGATATAAATCGGAGCTACTAAATGCTGAAAAATATACCTTAAACTTGGGATGTGCTCTTGAATTGTTGTCCAGCCATTCAGTTGATTTGTCTTAAGAAAGGCCTATAATTTAAATTGGGTTTTTTGGTTGGCAGAGAAAATAATAGGTTTCTTGGTTATCTAAGTAATGAGGCATGAGCTATGCATTTTTGTGGTTTAACGCCTGTCAATTCAGAAAAGGGGCAAAGCCGAATGTAAAAGATCTTTGCTTCTTCCCCTCTAATATTATGTTGTTGGCAAATCAAATCTACAAGAAAAACAAGCAAACATGAAAGTTGTGAAGGCAAGAATGTGAATTTGTGAACCACCATATTTGAATTTGGTGGTTTCCTGCATTGAAAAGGTTGCCAGTCAGCAGTTAACTTTCAAATCTCAGATGTTGGTGCGCCCTTGAATGCAACAATAACTTTAACAAAATGCTCAGCGGTGATCAAAATATATCTGCAAGTCAGTGGACTAAAACATGCAAAACCATGAGTGAAGATACTGTAACATTATAGCCTTAAAATCACATTGGATTGCCATTTTGTTTTCACTAAATTATTCAGTCACCTCATGTGCATGTTAGTTAGTTTTCCATTTGGGAGGGGGGTTATTTTGCTCTAACCAATCAGTAACTGACTTATCCGTCCCGTCTACATTATTTTCAGTTAACACGGAGGCTGTGGTTGTGGGTAGTGCTTATTAGGTGCAGCTACCTTAAGAGTACTCCACCAATTTAGCATTTCACTTCTATAAAATTGTCAGACTCACGATGGACAGAGATATCATCTTATTTATTCCATTCATTCTTCTTTCTTGTCAAAGCCTGGCACACCTACATTACCCACAATGCAACTCAACCCCCAACAGTTCAGTTGGAGATTCAGGTGTGTTATGTTAGTAGCGGCTAATGTAGCCTTGTGCCGTTAGCCCCAAACAGAAATGAGGTCTGGTAACCTGACTTCTTTCTAACTCCACACCTCCAGATGTTTTTCATTTTGAAACTTGTAGTCTTTAGCACCAACCGACGCTGACTCAAGTGACATCACTTGAGGCAATTTATCAGACTTTGTGCAGCTCCCTCTGGAGGACAGAAGGCTTTATACAGCTTATGCAGTGGTACTCCCCAAGACCTGCAAACAGAC
This sequence comes from Macquaria ambigua, assembly GCA_008360985.2. NCBI lineage: Eukaryota > Metazoa > Chordata > Actinopteri > Centrarchiformes > Percichthyidae > Macquaria > Macquaria ambigua. The sequence continues at coordinate 34,843 of VMKM01003057.1, forward strand.
TTTGATGTGTAAAATCAGTTAAGTTCAGCTTTAATGTTTGTCATGTTAATCAAAGAAATATGCTGATTTATAAGTTATTTCTGTAACCCATCTTACAACAGCCTGTGTAGCTGTGATGATCTCATTCATGCTTGTCACAATTTTCCTGGTACAGGATGATGACATCTCCATTTTTGTCAGTCATGTGTTTTTAGAAAGCTGAGCCACTTTTTTTTTTAACCTGTAGCACAGTGCACATTTAGTAAAAGTGGTGCACAGGATGAGACTATCAGCCTCCATATCGTTATATGTCCCAGAACTCATGGGATGCCCTCCTGTACCCCTCCTGTCTCTGCTCTGGGGTCTCCCACGGCTGGTTTATATGCCACACATGTGCCAACAGGATGTTTTGCCCTCAACACATGGCTCATGTTTTCACTCATGTTCCATATCAGATTCCTTTCAGCTCGCTGCGCTCACATGCCAAAACTGCTGTTTTACTGCTTGTGTTAGTCTTTGGTTGTTACAAGGTTAAAAACCAAACGCATTGTTTTTCTTATGCATTTCTCTTTTTTTATTTTTTTTTATTTGTCTCCTGAATCATGTCATTAGGCGTCATTTGACCTCATTGTTTGACTCTGACATCAGAATTTCGACTTATATGTTAATATGTGAAAATCTAATACTGTACTACAGCAAACAAAGTTTTATAGTTTGTGTGTTTTAATTCATCAGTTGGCTTCATAGGCAGATTGGACTAAAAAGGAATTTGATCTCCCACTAGAGGCTGATGTTAAATGAAATTCTTGAAGCATGTAATGCGTCTTTGTATGTGCATATGTGTAGTATCTTTTGGTGCGGCTGAAATGGAATTTGAATTTATTCAGTGTTATTGAACTAGTAATAAAATGTAGTCATAATGCCAGTGCTACCTGCACCCAGTTGGTGGTGTTTAATGTGTAATTACTGGGCCTAATTGCTGTACTTTCTTGCTGAGCGTCACAGATGTGGTAGGTACACATGGTCACATCTGTCACTTTGCTTGACAGCATCCCCACGTCTCAGGCAGACGTACAGCAGACGTTGTTTTTCTTTTTCTGTCTCAGTAAATGTTTTCTCTGGGAATAATAAGAGACCTCTGTTACATATCTTGTGAGTTTACAAATCAAGTGAAACGTATAATAAGAATCCAAAGCTCAACATCGCTACTGAGGAGAGTATTATTGTTCTCATGGAAAAGACATGTTTGTAAGTGGCATTTTAATTGGCTTACCATGGACCCTGTTTTATATCCGTCTCATTAAATTACCACTGACAGAGACTTTACCTTTGGGATTTACTTTTGTTTAGATGATAAAATAATACTGAGACCACAGAGAAAAAGGGCGACCTGCTCTACTAGACAAGTAGGAAAAACAGTCTGTTGGATGTTCCTGCACTCCTTTTTGTTTGTCTTAGTTCTTACAGGAAACACTTGCAGTAACAGGGTCTTTCATAACCTTGGTTAACTTTAGGTCACCTAAGATCTGAGCACATTCCCTATCATTCTACCTCAAAGCTGGATGTTATCTAAACTAAATATTGGATGTAAACACTTCTATTTTCCTAGCATGAAGACGAACCAAATATATTTGATTTTGTGTGAATGCAGCACAGATGTACCATCAGCTAGAGCCATAGTTAGGGCTGCCACTAACAATCGTTTTCAATGTCAGTTAATCTTGATCATTTTTTGATTAATTATTTATCCTTTAAATGTCATAGATGATGCCAAGTGCCTGTCCACTTCCCACAGCTCAAATTCCCAATCTTAAGAATGTAAGCATTTTGTCTGACAGTCAAAAAACCAAAGGTATTTAATATATATATATATATATATATATATATATATATATATATATATATATATATATAGAGAGAGAAAAGCAAACAAATGTTTGAGTTTGAGAAGCTGTGACCAACAAGTATTTTTACCTAATACATTGCTTATACAATCAATCAGTTATCAAAATTGTAGAATTACTAAGCGAAGAATTGTTTCAGCTAAAACATTTTTTAAAGTGTGTTAAATTCAGTCCACATCAGTGTTTATGGTTAGCTGCATGCCATTTCCATTGTCGTCACTATTTATGCAATACATTTGGCTGTACGCCGAGTGCATCGAAGTGAGCATAAGCCACTTGGTAAAATTACTGCATCTTTGAACAAAAATCAGAGGCTCTTGAAGCAGCTAAAGAGGCGTCCAATGTTGCTTTAGCAACTTTGTTATTTCCCCATCTGTGACACTTTCCATCTGTTAATGTTGCTCCTCCATGGGAGTCATGACAGTTGGAATTTTCTTTGACAACTGTGTTTCCTAAGCAGGTAATGCGATTAAAACATTGGCACAATTGGATGTGTCATGGCTCAATGGATTGGCAGTCTGTTTCTTTACTTTGTTGGTGACATTGAATTGTCTTGTTTAAATTGAGGCTATGCTGTAGATTAAGGATGATAAGAAAGACAGAAGGGTGATAGTTGGTGGTGAGAATATTTCTTTTATTTCTGTGACCGCTTTATGAAAACTGACTCTGAAATGCTATTAAACTATTGTGTTACCCTACATTGGCCATCAGTTTCTAATCTACGTCCTTCTAAGACTTCCTTTTTATTTTTCTTCTGTTTTGAATGATGAGCCAACGAGTAGCCAGAATTCATCTATTATGAATGTAATGGGGTGGTGAGTGTTTGATTTGATCTGAAATTGACTTACCCATTGAGCCAAGGCAGACCAGTCTCCATGCCTTTTATAAACTGTGGCCTGGACTTGTTTACTGGGCAGCCTGTGTAAGTACAAACACTCGTTAAATGCTCATGATGTAGGCATTACTGCATTGCCAAAGGCCATAATGTCGGGTCTGGTTGAAAATGAAACTGCATTTAGAGACGGGTTTTCATTTTTCTGTGTTTTGTGCTTTGAAATGTGGCGTTGATGGTGGAAGTCATAACGACGCCTTTCACATGGTGATCATCATATATTACTGTTTGTGCAGTGCAGGCATTATATAGTTTTTAAGGGGAACAGATTTTATGTTTTTAAAGAAATGGTAACAGCTAGCTTTTAAGGAACGTTTCATTGCGACTGTAATGATACAGTATGTGTTATACTTACAGCCATTAAATATTTTCAGTCTGGAGGACAAAACTTTCATTTGGCTATCATTTAGTAAAACAAAAGAACTGATGAGGAGAGTCCTGTCTCTGTTCCAAAACATCCCTTTCCCCTAAACTGATATTTGCTGATATGTATTCACAATATTGTTGTTTTTTTTAACATAGTTTTCTAATTCAACATGTGGTTGCAAAGATTTTTATATTTATTTATTTGCAGTCAAGTTGGAACTAGAGAAATAGTTGCTGATTAATTTCCTGTCGACTGACTGATTGATCACCTAATCGTTTCAGCGTTGTTGTGCTACTGTGCTCCATTCAGAAATCCTTAATCGCTTTTAAATTTGATATAGTTCAACCATTTATTCTGAAATCAAAGCGTTTTATTCTGCAGATGAAACATAGCAGGATTTTTAATCATAACATAATTCTTGCCGATGCTCCGAGGCCAGCATTTATGACTGAACTGTTTAACCCACATCGACTCTCGCTGCTGCTCCTGACCCAGATTTGCACAGACAGCAACAGATCCATCTCGAGAACGCTGGCTGAAGTGCATCATTAAACCTTCCCCGTACTCCCAAATGACAGGGGAACATGAGAATTCTCCTTGGAGAGCAGATATGTATTTTGCATCAACAGAGCTGCCACAGTTTGAAGAACTTGCAGATGTTGTTGGAGCGACTACAGGCCTGACTTGCTTTGGTGGTTGGCCCGCTGTTTCTATCCAGCTTACTGTATCAGCTGAGGGGAGTTTTCTTGGCATTTTCACCTGCTTGGAAAATGACTTTGAAACACCAGGGCTTTCCTAAGTGCTTATTTTGTTTACTGGTGATTTTTATCATTCAATTTTGCACCTCTTAAGCTTTGATATACTGTAGTCCCCAAGGCCAGAAGTGTACAGTATGCTGACAGAAAGCCTTTTTAAGAAGTGCGAAACCGGACACCCGTTGACCCAAGTGTGGTATGAAATACTCCATTAACAGCTATTGTAAAATGCCCAAATATTTTCACTGTATCCATCAATTTGTTACACGGAAGCTGTATCCAAGCTCTAAGATTATAGGAAATTACTTGGAACATTTTATTCCATTCCTACAAATGAGCAGTATCGCTAGCCGTGCCAAACACAATATCCAAAGAAATGGAGATCCACCATAAACACTGCTCTGAGCAAAGATACCGTAACATTTGGAGGAGACGGATAATCTCTGTGTGATTTGGCTATGTTAAGGTTACATTGTGTGTATAAAATGAGTGGCTCTGTGCGGTTTTATGAATTTATTTTTCTCCCTCTCTGTCTCACTCTAGCTGCCTCTGAGGGGAGAGTCAACGGTGGGGAGGATTTCTTTCAGAAGGTGAGTGTGTAGTCTGCACTTGGATAGTGTTTGCTTTGTCTTTGGGTTGTGTTGGAGCGCACTGAGCAGCGCTTCTCTGTTGGTAAGGGAGCAGATGTCAGGTGCTCCTCCAGTCACTCGTAATTACAAATCAAAACAAACAGAAACAACGGAACAACACTGACATTAAGTCACTCCAGGGCTCTGATCCTATAACACAGCTGACACAACACTCACTTGCATAATGTACCATAATATACCAGATCGTCTCTCCAGTTTAAAATAAGAGAGGTTTAACACGGGCTTCCTCCGGCCACCTCTGCCTCATTGATTTTTCTTTGTCACTGATTTAATTAGTTAATGCTCTCAAGCTTCATTACATGCAATGAAACAAGGATTCGCCTCAGTGATTTTAAATAGTCTTGAATGTTTTTTTTTTTTTAAATCACAACTTTAATATTGTCTCACTGGCACTCATTGATCAGTGGAGTGTGTGACCTGTCTGGTTTTAAAGAGATACCGTTGAGTTTAAATAGTTTTTTTTGTTAATTAATGATCTTCCATACAAGTTCCAACTACAAGGATTAGTTTTTTGTTCTATTAAAGCCTCCATGTCTCTAACAATGAAATCTTTTCTGAACAGTCATTAATGACGCTACAGTGACTTTCCTCCTTATCCTTACTAGGCCTGAGCAATATAAATGATGATCGTGATAGAAAATGTCCCCAGATTCTCTGTTTCAGATCAAACAATTCTTGGTCATTTTTCAGTCTCTGAAACTACGTACTACTTTAAGCTCAACAGAAATATACACTATATATATATATATATATATATATATATATATATATATATATATATATATATATCATATGTATATATATATATATATATATATATATATATATATATATAAATATAAAAATGATGGTGATAAAAGGTTTTGCCATATTGGCCCAACCCCAATCCTGTTCATTACACAGTTCATTTCTATTAATGAAGCATAATTTTGAGGGAAAGCAACCATTAACATTAGTTGAGACAGTGAATGTATTCATGAACTGGGAAACAAATGACCTTGATCTGCTCCATTTGTTTAATTTGGACCCCCTAAGTATTGGAGTGGAAGTGTGTGTGTGTGTGTGTGTGTGTGTGTGTGTGTGTGTGTGTGTGTGAGATTTGTATCGAAATTAATCAAGACGAGACTAATCACATAGCACTGAGAATGAAAGCAATCACATTTTCAGCAATCAAAGTTAACCGTTAACACTAATTGAATTTTGACAGCTGTTATTATGAAGGTATCTCGTTAATTATGTGGTTCTCTTTGAGTATCTTGAGTGGATTTGTTCTTGTTTAAAATCCAGTTTCCTGAATATGTTAAACTCCCTCTATAGTATGTTAATGGGCTGTAATGAAATAAATGATGGACAGCGGTTTGTTTTAGCATTCCTCTTTTGTCTATTTTCCATATTTGGTTTTGGAGGTTAGGAAGCTGAGTTAAATGTCAAAGAAGGAGGCAATTTAACTGTCCCTGAAGCAGTTTTCAAAAAACCCAAGTAATGCAAACCAGGCGCCTTAAGATTCCCCTCCTTGGAATTTTAACAAGGACTCTAGATATACTGTCGTTCTGTCTCCACCTCTTTTGGTTTGGATGCAACTGTAATGTTTAAGATATCCAGCGTAGGTGTCTACCTCACTCCACAAAGCTATTCTGACAAAGTACAGCTGTTGGAGTATTGACTTTGCCAGTCACATTTTTTAAAGTCTCTGGCTTGAATATTGTCACAGCTCATTCAAAGAAATGGTGGTTACTAGAGGTTGAATTGTCAGTTAGAAATTAGCGTGCAGCTGTTTGGGTTGGCATGCTGGCGAAGAGCAGTAAAGGAGTGCTAAATTCATGTTTTTATTGTAGAATTTCCATTTGGATAACTCTGAATAGGTTACCTCTGATAGCGTGATCACCATACATGCCCAATTAAAGTCAGGAAAATAAACACTGAGTGCGACTGTGGAACGGTATTGTTGAAAGCAAATGGATGAGGTGTGTGAAATACCTTGAAGCTGATGAAAATGGAAACTCTTAGTTGGACTGCTTCCTGCCCGTCCAACTCACCCATCTACCACACACACTCAGTGAGACTAATAAAGTACATGCGTAGCAACTCTCCGTCACGTAAGGAAGCATTTGGTCATTTTTGACGCTCACACTTTTACTTACTAGGCTTTGTGAGGCTCCGTAGTGGCCTCAGCAGTGAGATTCAGAGTTCAGTTGCTGATGAGAGCAACATAAAATGGTCCACCCCCGCACTTTCTCAGCCGGCCCGTTTGCTGTGGTTGATCAAACCCTCTTACTCACTGTCTGCTGGACTTCCTTTGAGTCCAGAGCAACATTCTTTGTAATAAGAGAGCAAACACTCCACCCTCTTCATGTAGTCAATGAAAAAGCAAAGAGGATGGCAGACAAAGTGGGACCACAGGAGGGTGCCACAGCTGGGAAATTAGCCATGTGCAAGTCCCTGCTGCTCTTATGGGGGAATCTCACCAGCTACATGTCCCTCTTTCTTTTTCAGTCTTTGTTTTGATCTCCTCCTCTTCCCTTCTGCTGTTGCATTATTTCATCTTTGCACTATTAAACCACTGGTGTGTCATTGTTATCAGTCTAGTATAACAAGGGGATTTTTCTGCAAATGAAGTGCTTGATTGTTTTACAGAAAACATGCGTCAGTGAACAGTTCAACACACTGTTGTGCAGTGAAACTTTTGGACTGTGAGCTGTTGGAGTGTCAAGTCATGGCACAGACCACAAAGCAGCTTTGGAGAGCTGTGCAGAAGTCGAGCCGTGGGACAGCAAAGAGCCGAGAAGCTCGGCTGGTTGAGCCGATAACTGTGCACCACAGAAGAGCTTGGAGTGGATTTGAGTTGAGAAGATGCCTTTGAACCCCTAGCGAGTTCATCTCTGATCCCCCTTCCATCTCTCCTTCCCAGGAGTTGTGGTTCTGTAAATGATGCCAGGCGTTATGTATAAGTGCCAGTGCACTCAGATCTCAGGCCAGGAGTAATTCATTTAGTTTGGTTCATAGCACTGAAGCATCTTCTACTCCGCCGCGCTGACACAGGGCAAATAAGAAAACTTAAGACTGTCAGGATGAAATATTTGGTTGGCATAAAATTGTGAGATTTTGAAATAACTAGGTCAGTATGAGTCCCATCAAAACAAAGCGTATAGAAACAAATGTTTGAGTTTATCAAGCACCTTCAATTAGTTTATAATGACGTGTAATATTGATGCATTACAACAGTAGAATGTTTTTGCAGAAGTGCCCTCCTTGTAATGTGTGTTGCTCTTTCATAACCATGCATATGTTAGTATTAGCCCCGAGGTGTAATGTAATGTGTAACGTGAACTCCATTATGGCTGTCGAGTCTCGTGGGGATGCTTCAGTCCATGCTGTCAGCTTCGAGCTCTGCTGTTCCCTCAGTCGGTCTCTTAACTCTGCTCACAACCTCTTTACACCCCCCAGCTGCCCTCTGTGTCCCCCACCCAGACACACACACACACACACACACACACACACACACACACATACACACACACACACACACACATTCCAGCTGAATCAACAGCTGCACCATTGCAGTGCGGGCCAGGAAACATGCCTCTGCCATGTTGATTGCTGCTGTGCCATACGTACACACACACACACAGACACACACAGACGTGTGTTGAGCACATGTGCTCTCTTTAAGGACGTTGCCCTAATGACATCCTGTTTGATTTCACGTACAGCTCTGCACACGTCTGCATTAGACCAGCTGCAAACCTCTAGGAACCAATCATCATGTCAAGGTCGTGCAATGAAACTCATCAGAACCATAGTCATTTATGTATTTATTCATTTCAGAAAGGGTGGGGTGGCGGAGAAGAAAGGGTGGAAATGTATACGTGACTTAATTTGTGCAAATATCTTGACCCATTTGAGAGGTATTTGCTAGCCCCTTCATAAAAATAAACTCCATCCACCCTTTAAAATGGTGTGTGGTCTGTCAGAAATCAGTCCCATCTGCAGGATGCTGCCAAGAACAGCAACGTTGGACAGGAAACAGGTCTCTCTGAACAAGGCCCTTTAGAGGAAAAGTTGATGAGGCATAGGCCATGAAGTTTGATCATTTAAGAAAGCATAATTGCAGTTACTTTTGTCATTTTTATCTTAAGCTTTTACTGCATTGTATTAAACATGTTTCTACATAGTTGGTTAAAAAAAACTGACTGAAAAGGACATTTATGTTGTAAATCAGCACTTTTTAATGACATTTTATATGGAACTAACAAATCACATTTGCTCCCACATTGCCACTGTAATTTCAACGACCTCTGAGAGGTTGCTGCATTATTATATTTCTTTAGTTTGTGGTTTTAAATTGAACGCCTCCATGACAAATTCCAGACACATCTGTCATTGTTGCAGGAGATTTTAAGAACAAAAGCCAAAAAAAATGGCAAAAGTAAAGGAATTTCACCTTATCACTGGGAACAGAATGTCCTTCTAGTGTTGTTGTGATCCACCCAGCTGTTGGTGTGAGCATGTGACCTCAGCTGATGGAGAAAAAGTTTGCATTCGGCCACCGGGTATTTGTGATTTATTGTCCTTTCTCACATATACCAGACGACGGCGGGAGGGTGTCATATTGTAGATTAGAGTCGTTTGTGCCTTGGGCTAGTATGAAACCCAGTAACACAGAACTCATCAGATTTTGGGTTCAGGCCTAAATTTCATTGCGTGTAAAACCATTCTGAGTGAATAGACTGATAATATTATTGAAGCACTTGCGATAATATTGCAGAGAGGAGGGATGGGAAGGTTGCTAGTAGGAGGACATTAGTGGGGGGTCATTAGCATGCTGGATGCTAAAGCTGGAATTGTTTTCAGTTTAGTCACTCACTTTGATGATACCACGGAAGAATTCCTTACAAAAATAGTTGAGCGAGATCATCTGAAAGGAATTCTCCTTTATTTTTATTGCACAAAATGATAATAACATTCCTTTTGGTTACGTTATTCATTCAATAGAAACTGGACGTAAACACAGAGCCACAAGCAGGAGAAATCATGAGAATTACTGGAGGAGTGTTTCTCTGCCATTAGATAATGCCCAAAGATATGCAACTTGGGCCAAGAGCTTAAGAGAGAGACGGAAGAATGTAACAAAACATCAATAAAGAAATTTTTTTTTGTACAAATGTGTTTTGCAATGATTTTCTTGGCTAACAACAATCTGTTTTATGACTTCTTCTGAGAAATGCAGAATGCGGGAGAACAGACACACTCGCCTTTGAAAGAGGAGTTCTTAATTTTCTGCTGTTAATTTACAACATAGAGAGCCTCAAAAAATAACTCACAGCTTGCTTTGATAAATCGAATGGTGCTTAATAAAAGTTACATTTCTGACTTGTTTTATCTTGGTCTGCTAGTGGCAGAATAGTGGCGTAGGCACCTCCATTCTGTTGCTCGCCTAGCCTGCATTTTTATATGTGATTATGGGATGTTGTAGAAAATCAGTGACGCTTGAAAGGGCTTCCAGTCAACCATCATGGCCTCTTGAGTATATAGCTGCAGAGTAAAGAAAGTCACACATCAGGCCTTTCAAAGCTGTCTCTCTGTTATACAGGTGTGTGAGACTGGCAGTGGATAAGCTGTCAGAATTTGTTGTAAAGGATGCCAAACAGACCATGTGACTTCCAGAATAGCATATGGTGGAATTTAAGCACTTCCTTTTTCGATTTGTGCACCAGTCCCCCTGGGAATACAGGCTGTAGTTATTATTATTAACAAAAAAATAGCAGATATAGTTTGAAAATGTTTGTAAAATGCTGAAGGCTGTGAGCTGCTGTAGCAGTGCTAAAAAGCCTAACATCTAATCTTCATTGGGAGGTGCTGATGGCTCTTAATGCACTGTCTTGTTCCCATTTGACTTACAATAAGTGGCTCATTGCTTAATGCACTGGACCACCAAGGAACATTAAGTGGTGGCTGCTGCTCACGTAATGGCTTGAAGCAGTCCTCGGGTGCTTGATCACGTGGCTGAAACTTTGAGAAATTCATATCTTCTCCACCCCGAAAACACAAACCCCTGGAAAGTATTAAAACAAACAAAAGACCGCGGGATTCTTGTGAAAACAAGGATAGTGCACATTGAGGACAGAGCCATTAGGAGAGAGCATGTCAGCTTCTCATTTTTTGGAAGGTTTGACAGTTTCTCCCCTTAGTTTTTTTAGTTTTTGTTTCCACCAACATCAACCACTCGTCATGGCAGGCAGTTCTCAAGGGGTTTGTTTGTGGATTTCTAGCCAGGAAGCCAAGCAAGGTGAGCTTCCTCATGGTTGAAAAGAGGAGCAGGAGGTTGGGTAAAAGATTTCCCCTGATTGGAACGCTGACGGCGTCTTGACCAGCTCCTTACTTTTTTTTTTTGTACTGCCAGCAGTTTGGTTTTTTCACATCGATACACATGCTCCTGGTTACGATGACTAGACTTGTCAGAAGGCTCTCACGTAGATTGTTGTTGGCGTTTTTCACGTGTTTCAAAGCCAAGTGTACTCAATGTTTTTTCCCTTTTTTGTTTTAGTTTTTTTTTTGCTGGTGTTAGGGTGGGAGGATTTGGGTGTTGAGCAGAAACAAAGCACTGTCTGGAAACATTATATAAGCTTATATCACCAGACATGTTTAAACTGGACTCACAGCTCCTTTGACTTCTCTGGCTTCCATAACCTATAAAGAGAATTTTTGCCATTTTAACGTTCTCCCCCACTTTTCATCGTGTAAGGCTTTTTTTTTTTTTTTTTTTTTGTAACTGTTTGCTGCTAATACCTTGTTTCACATGTTCTCTAAAGTCAACAAAAGGAATGTTTGCTAGTACAGGAGAAGCAGTGAGGAGTTGTCCACACTTCAAGCTAAGCCAAAGCCACATTAAGACACTGAAAAGATTCTACAAAGGTCCTTTATAATACTGACTAGAGCCCAAATGGATACTAGGTTTTTGTGACCAATACTGGTATTGAAGTGTGAAATAATTATGATCAACATACTGTACATATAGGCTGATAATTTGTTCTTCTTCTGCCAACTCACATGCTGCAAAGTGATGTGAGCAATGCAGTTCAGAGTGTGCTGCTGCAAAACTATATAATTGTGATTGTCAAGACTGAAGAATCAAGATTATTAGTATTTTGTCTGTTTGTCTTTTGCCTGCCAACACACAGTTTCTGCCAATACTGATATCTGTTATAAGCTAATGTCAGCCCTCCTTCACTCTGTTCCAGATCATGGATGAGACCCAAACGCAGATAGCCTGGCCGTCCAAACTGAAAATTGGAGCCAAGTCCAAAAAAGGTGACTAATTTATTTTCTTTTTAATCCCATATTCGGATTATTCTTATATTGGATGCATGTACTGCTTCCGTTGCTTTTGCCTTGTGTGACTTTAGTGTTTGGTGAATGATGGGCCTACAGAATGTATGAATCTGAAGTCAAATAAATATTTAACTTGCCATGCATCAAAGTGCATAAGGTCAGGCATAAGTTTTCATGACTTTCCTTAAATGTATTACTTAAATGCCTTTCCCTACATCTAACAGAGATGCAGTGCTCTAAAGTCATTTCTAAGATGTGTAGCAACAAAACTAACAGCTAAACTAAACGTAATGTGTGAATCTTTAGGAACAACATAGTTGTGTTAGGTGTCCACCTAAGAGAGGTTAATGATTATGAGTCAGTGATGTTTTAACTAGAAATATGTTCTCAGGAAAGTCATTGGACTGAGACGGACAAGAGGGAAGTATTGCAAGGTTGCACTAGCATTCATAATTAAAAAGTTAATTGAGAAGTTTGAAAAGATGAAAGCTTGCATGTTGCATGTCCTCACGAGCCAGTAACTTCATCTGCACTGAGGAATTTGTGATTTTGCTGTGGAGGCGGAGGAGTGGGAGTTGCTTGTATTGAAACTCACGCATTTATTGGCCAAGTTGTTCCAGCGCTCTGTTACCAATAAAACATTATCACGGTTATTTAAAGCTCATCCGGGAGGGTGAACGAGACGAAAAGGAGGTTTTGAGGGAATAAATTGCTTAGCTGTTACCTGCTTGTTTATCCCTATATGAAATTGTCGGTGTGCGTCTTCAAGCCAGATGTGGAATCCAACGACATTATGCAACGTCCTCACTCACTCTGTACAGAAAATAGTTGACGGGGTTACATCAGAATCTTTAGCATTGTTTCCCCTCTGGATACCTAATCAACTGTAATTCCTGGCAATCCATTTACACACAACCATCCACTCATCCCAAGTATTAGTTCATTCACAAAACACTCCAACACCACCTGGGAATGACGTTCTATATATGAAATGAGAATATTTAAAATTCTGACCCATGATTCGAGGGGACGAATGCTGGATGATCGCTTACAGTTATCTTATG
>VMKM01003058.1:0-47744 GCA_008360985.2 Macquaria ambigua
AAAGCAGTTAAAACTAGCTAACTGTATATAAAGCAGTTAAAACTAGCTAACTGTATATAAACTATTTAAAACTAGCTAACTGTATATAAAGCAGTTAAAACTAGCTAACTGTATATAAAGCAGTTAAAACTAGCTAACTGTATATAAACTATTTAAAACTAGCTAACTGTATATAAAGCAGTTAAAACTAGCTAACTGTATATAAAGCAGTTAAAACTAGCTAACTGTATATAAACTATTTAAAACTAGCTAACTGTATATAAAGCAGTTAAAACTAGCTAACTGTATATAAAGCAGTTAAAACTAGCTAACTGTATATAAACTATTTAAAACTAGCTAACTGTATATAAAGCAGTTAAAACTAGCTAACTGTATATAAAGCAGTTAAAACTAGCTAACTGTATATAAACTATTTAAAACTAGCTAACTGTATATAAAGCAGTTAAAACTAGCTAACTGTATATAAAGCAGTTAAAACTAGCTAACTGTATATAAACTATTTAAAACTAGCTAACTGTATATAAAGCAGTTAAAACTAGCTAACTGTATATAAAGCAGTTAAAACTAGCTAACTGTATATAAACTATTTAAAACTAGCTAACTGTATATAAAGCAGTTAAAACTAGCTAACTGTATATAAAGCAGTTAAAACTAGCTAACTGTATATAAAGTAGTTAAAGCTAGCTAACTGTATATAAAGCAGTTAAAACTAGCTAACTGTATATAAAGTAGTTAAAGCTAGCTAGCTGTATATAAAGTAGTAAAACTAGCTAACTGTATATAAAGTAGTTAAAACTAGCTAACTGTATATAAAGTAGTAAAACTAGCTAACTGAATATAAAGTAGTTAAAACTAGCTAACTGCATATAAAGCAGTTAAACTAGCTAACTGTATATAAAGTAGTAAAACTAGCTAACTGTATATAAAGTAGTAAAACCAGCTAACTGTATATAAAGTAGTAAAACTAGCTAACTGTATATAAAGTAGTTAAAACTAGCTAACAGTATATAAAGCAGTTAAACTAGCGCCACCTCGAGCAGCTACAACAGTAAAATGTTGCTCTAACATTGATGCATCAGTATTAATAATCTAACAAAGTCATATATAGAAATGCAGCGGACATTTTAATTTTGATACTTTAAGGACATTTAGCTGATCATATTTAGGTACTTTTACTTAAGTTGGATTGATTTATTTTGTTGTTGATGAGTTTTTGTTCATGCAGAACTTTGAAAATTGATTGATATTTGAGACCACTTTCAAATTTAGGGGGTAATTGTTTGAAACTGCATTTCTTGTTTCAATAGCCAACAATGACATTTAGATTGATCTTCTCTGTGTCCTCTCTTCCTCTTCCTCTTATCTTCTTCCTGTCAGAGATGTTGTGAATGCAGAGCAGATACAGTATCCAGTTATTTGCATCGCACTGAGGGGTTTCATATCAGTTTTTTCAGCTCTTGGCGTCTGTCTTGTACAGCTTTGCTGACATGTGGCTGATACTCACTTCATCAAACACACTTCATTGGTGAAAATGAAAACTGTCGCTGGCAGATTTGATTAACTGTAGCTAGCTAGCTAACTAAGCTAGCATTAGCTCCACGGGTATGTTGGAAATGAAGGGGTCTTAAATAAGCAGTTGGTGGCTACATGATCTCACTGTTGTCTCCACAGGTAAGCCCATCGTAGAGAACATTACAGATGCCATCTATGGCAGCAGGAAGACCATCTGTGTGATCAGCCAACACTACCTGCAGAGCGAGTGGTGCTCCAGAGAGATCCAGATGGCCAGGTGGGGGCGCTCACATCCAGCAGCACCTCCTGCTTTTATCTCTCAGCCTCCCAAACTGATTGAGTCCTCTGAGTCGTCCTCATGGTCTGTCCTGTGCTGTCCTGTGTGTGTTGTTGCAGCTTCCGTCTGTTTGACGAGCAGAAGGACGTGTTAATCCTGCTGTTTCTGGAGGAGATCCCGGCCCAGCAGCTGTCTCCATACTACCGCATGAGGAAGCTGGTGAAGAGACGCACCTACCTGAGCTGGCCGCAGGCCGGCCAACACATGGGAGTCTTCTGGCAGAACGTACGGAGAGCTCTGGAGACCGGGGATGCTCCCACCGACAACACGGACCTCCTGACTGGACCAGCAGGATGCTGAGAACATCACCTGTGAGGTTACTTAAAGGGTAATTTAAAAAAAAACATCAGAATGCATTTCCACTTATAGAAAATGAAAAATAAGAACAGAACAAAAATAAGAAAGAGATTTCTTGTTTCTCAACCTTGGGGTTGGGACCCCACATTGAGTCACTTAATAAGCAAATAGGGTCCTTGAAGATTTGTAATATTTATATATTTACCCGTAGTGCCAGATTAACACAATTCGCGTCACTCCTTTGTCTCGGAGTCATAAACTCAGTCAAATCTGAACACGCTGACATGACAAACATATTTTTAGATTCAGTGTGACTTACATTTTACGAGGATTTCATTATCTCTGATGTCCATCCTTGATAAGTGTCCAAAAAAGCCACTTAGAAATCATAGAGAAAAAAAACTCTCATAGCTGCTGAAGTTGCCTGAGAATCCTGCTGTTTCTAGCTGTTCTTCAGTATCACAGTGATCCAGTGATAGTTGTCTGTACATCCATGGTGCACTGCAGACAGGAGCTGCTAACCGCTCATTCGGGATACTTTTAATTCAATTTGCCAAAATGTAAACAATAACAACATTATACTTCCTACTTGCATCCCCCAAAGCATCATGGAAACTGTAGTCCCAAACTGTCCCAAATAGCCCCAAAGAGAAATCAGACCATTTGTTGACATAATTAAGGCTCAGAATGTTTCATCGACATGAATCTTGTATTCCTGGACACTGACGCTCTCCTCTGTCCATTCACATACTCATATTTACTGTGTGTTGGCGACCTGTGGACAAACGTCCAGACCTGGTTTGGTCTCTGTTAGTCTCTCTTTCTCACGTCTTAGCTCCTCTCAAAAATGATGAAGATATAGGAGTTATTACCATATTGGCCCAAACATAAGACGGGTCGTCTTATATTTGAGAACTAGAAGATGACGTGTTCACAACATCCGATATTCTTTTTGAATGGAGAGAGGACTGCTGTAACACCGGCTCCTACAGAGAGTGTTGCGTTATGGGTTGTTTGTAGCCTATTTGTTGCTAAGCTAGCGAGTCTTCAAGTCCGAGTGTTTCTGTTGGTCAGTCAGCCCTAAAAGTTTTTGGTCAGTTCAGTTTGACCTGTAGGAGTTTGTGAAGGATCATGTAACAATGTGATGAAACCGTGGACTCAATCATCTGTCAAACAGCAAACGGTTGCCGCTGTAACCAATGATGAGTACATGACTGACAGACAAGCTACACAAATGTGGGATTTATCTTCTGCTTTAATGGTGGTATTTCATGTTTTCACTTCACTTTTATGAGACAAAGTCTTCAGGGATGAGGACTCTCTAAATAGTTTCACAGAGAAACTCTCCCAGCAGAACGAGTGTGAACGTGTGTCGTATCTTCAGAAAGTCAAAATGTTCGGAGTGTATTTACAGATTGTGTGACTCACAGCCTTGTTCTGCTTCACAGATATATTTCTTTGTAAACTTATGACTAAACTCATATATCATTTTTATTAATTTGATCTACTCATATAGATAGTGGGTAGTAGAGCTTTGATTTTATTTATGATTTATTGTTGATTTTCTGCTTTATTTACTGTGAAGCTTCCTGTGTCTACCTGATTATTTCTAAGTTTCTTTCTTTTTACAGTGTAAACTTTAAAATTCTGATAACTCTTTTGGAGCTACAGTACGTTTCTCCTCAGGCTTCTTAATTTGTTCTGCACTAACAATATTAATGGACTCTGTAGTTACCGAATAATCAAACATGTTTAAACATCTGACGGTGTATTCGTCTCTTTTTTCTAACCCTAATGGATCCTGTATACTGTAAAATATACTGTATCATAAAACCTCCTCAGTAAATCAGCATTGTTTCCTCATTATCTTACACTTCTTGTTTTGTTATTATAGAAAGTAATTACTTCATGTACTGTATATATATATGCAGTTTTTTGTGTGTGTGTGAGACAGTGTACTGTAGGTGTGATACATTTATTACCAGTGGAGGAGGTACTCAGATCCTTTACTGCAGTAAAAGTACTAATACCACACTGTAAAAATACTGTGCTCCAAGTAAAAGTCCTGCATTGAAACTGTTCCTTCAGTAAAAGTCTGTGAGTTTAATCAGTAAAATGTAGTTAAAGTATTAAAAGTATTAATGTCGCCTGTGCCTGCAAAAATCACTTCAACCATTCATTTTCTGTCAATCAACTGATTGATTAATGGACTGATCGATCAGCTGTACTTGTATAAACTGTTGGGAGTTTCATTAATAACTAAACATCAGATTTTATAAACTCTTCATGTGTTTTGTGTAAAAATCTGAATCTGTAAAGTAACTAAAGCTGTCAGATAAATGTAGTGTAGATGTAGCGGAGCTGAAGTAGAAAGACACAAGTACAAATTTGAGGTACTTGTACTTTACTTAAGTACAGTACTTGAGTAAATGTACTCAGCTACAGTCCACCTCTGTCCAGGTGTCGGTCATGTGATCTCCTGTTTATCGTTCAGCTGTTAATCTTTATGACCTCGCTGATTACACACACTTATATTACACAGATACTCATTAAATACTCTGTGTGTGTGTGTGTGTGTGTGTGTGTGTGTGTGTGTGTGTGTGTGTGTGTGGTAAAGCGGTTGAGAGGGAACGAGAAGAAATTAAAAACTGACAGAAGTTCAGTGATGAAGAGAAATGACTTTGTATTAGTATAGATTTCACATTTTAAAAAATCAATATTTCATTTTATTAAGTGACTTTTTTTCTCTCTCTGAGCTTTTATTAGATTTCATGTTTTAGGTTCATTTCATTAAATACGTTGATGAAGTCTGTAATGTTCGACTTTATGCATCTTAAAGATTTAATGATATGCAGATTAATTATTTTATGTCTCACTTAATCACCATTAATTGATTACTAATTTGAATACGGAGTATGTGTTTTATATGCACTCTTCTTTATATTCAGTGTCTCTAGTGAATCTATGTGATGATATGCACAAGTTTTAAATAAAGAAAAAGGTTTGTTACCTTACATTTTTGCAGCGTTGCAAAGCTAAAAGGTGGCAATGTGGACAAAGATGGACGACATTTCCTCTAGCGCCACCTTCAGGAGCAAATTCCCACTTGTTCACAAGAAATATATGAAGGATAATTTACAGTATAACAAACTAATGGATGAGGACGTTAATACTTACTAAAGGAACAACAATCTGCTGCGTTTGAAGTGAAAATAAAAACACTGGAACTACAACAAAGATGGCGGAACATCCCGAGTCATGTTTTTTTATCTGTCACAAAAATCCTGGACGGAGGGAGGACAGAGGCTGCCTTATATATTATATTATATAAATATATGATAATGATAATAAGAGCAGTAGTTTCAGTGATGGCTGCAGGGTCAGCAGGTGGCTGTAATGAACACTGGAGCCTCTAGAGGGCGCTAGCTGCACTTCAGACCATCTGCTTGGTTCATATAGTAACAACTCTTAAACTTTTAAAATATGTCTTATTAAATTATGACTCATACTTAGTTACGCAGCTGAATTATTTAACTCTAATCATACTAATTGCTCCTTTAGTTATTGGTATTTTTTGTCAATTAGACCCCCCTTTGAGCAGATCGACACACCTGATGTTCATGCTAACAGGTCATGCAGCGTAATTATTTGATTAAAAGTAAAAGAACTTGAATTATTGGATGTAACACGGTGTACTTATTGATTAGATGTAATTTAACCTGAATGTGTATCAGTTCTTTTTGTATTGAACTGTGATTAGTGAACAGTCCAGCAGACAGCAGCATCATCAGTGTGTTATTGATAGCAACATAAAGCAGCTGTGTATTTAACAGCAGCACCACTGCGTGTTATTGATCAGGGACATAAATCTGGTTCAGGGTCGATCAGCACCCCCAAAACAGCCATGACCAGACGCTCGCTGATTAATT
Source organism: Macquaria ambigua (assembly GCA_008360985.2). NCBI lineage: Eukaryota > Metazoa > Chordata > Actinopteri > Centrarchiformes > Percichthyidae > Macquaria > Macquaria ambigua. Next base: position 6,076 of record VMKM01003058.1, read on the forward strand.
AAACCTTTACTTCCTTAATGTGCACGTATCGATCACACTGAGTGTGTGTGTGTTCCTCATACATCATAAGTGAGCAGTGTTCAGTCTAATTAATCAAACTCTGATTACAGTGAAAGATGCATCATCAGATGTTCACTCTCTCTTCTTTTTCAACCTTTTCCGGCTCATTATTCATTTATGTTTTATTAAAAATCATAATAAATACTCAGTCATAGAAATGTGACTAAATTACTGAATAACACAGTCAGCTTACCTCTTCTGAAAGCTCCAGATAAAGCATGCATGTTCATTTCTTCACTGTGTGCTACAGTATGTTTTTAATTAGCAGCAGCACTTTGTCATTGACTTTCATCATTAGTAGAATTACTGTAGTATAATTACTGTTCATTAACGCTCTGAACCCTTGGCTGTTTGTTTGGTTTTCACTTCCTGTTTACAGACTTCAATGAATGATCTTTATTGTCATTACTCTCAGGTACAATGAAATTTCGCATGGCTTCTCCCAATGCAATAACACAAATAAATAAAAGCAGTACCAGAAAACAGCAACGATAGCAGCATAGTATTTAAAATGAAAATGACACATTTATAAATATACAGAGGTTGAATGTTAATATTAATAAAGATGCTAAATCTTGCGTCACTATATGATGTATAATGTCATTATTTATACTTTTCCATAAAACCTGACCCTCCTAAAATGTTGGCCGTTGTCATTTAAAACTTTGCCAGTATTTTTTTTCAGCACTTTTCTTAAATTGAGTTTCCAGAGTCAATAAAGACTAAAAACATTTTGCAATGAAGGAAATTAAAGGCTAAATTAAGCTCGTAAAGTAAAAGCAGAGCTATAAAAGTAGAAGCACATTCAAACAAACCCACAGAGACACATTTGACGAAAGTGCTTTCAGAGAAAACACCAACTCCACTAAACCCTGAGCTCCACGGCCATCTCCAAACTTTAATGGTCCAAAATGAAACGGCTGCCTGGCAACCAGTCATCAGATAACGGCCCTTCATTTGGAGGCTGGAGACATTAAGAGTAATCAACTGGAAGTAAAAGACAAGATGGACGAAAGCTTCAAAGTGAAACACTGAAAAGATCAATCTGCCACCGTCACGCCCCCTCCTCTCACCTCCGTTAGTTTAGGTCGCAGGTCGCACCATAACACTGCAGGTCAGACTGTAACACTGCAGGTCACTATGTAACACTGCAGGTCACACTGTAACACTGCAGGTCAGACTGTAACACTGCAGGTCACTCTGCAGGTCACACTGTAACACTGCAGGTCACACTGTAACACTGCAGGTCAGACTGTAACACTGCAGGTCACTATGTAACACTGCAGGTCACTATGTAACACTGCAGGTCACACTGTAACACTGCAGGTCAGACTGTAACACTGCAGGTCAGACTGTAACACTGCATGTCACACTGTAACACTGCAGGTCACACTGTAACACTGCAGGTCAGACTGTAACACTGCAGGTCACACTGTAACACTGCAGGTCAGACTGTAACACTGCAGATCACACTGTAACACTGCAGATCAGACTGTAACACTGCAGGTCAGACTGTAACACTGCAGGTCACACTGTAACACTGCAGGTCAGACTGTAACACTGCAGGTCAGACTGTAACACTGCAGGTCACTCTGCAGGTCACACTGTAACACTGCAGGTCACTATGTAATACTGCAGATCACACTGTAACACTGCAGATCAGACTGTAACACTGCAGGTCACACTGTAACACTGCAGGTCGCACCATAACACTGCAGGTCAGACTGTAACACTGCAGGTCACTATGTAACACTGCAGGTCACACTGTAACACTGCAGGTCAGACTGTAACACTGCAGGTCACTCTGCAGGTCACACTGTAACACTGCAGGTCACACTGTAGCATTGCACTCCTGTAACTCTTCAGACTGGGACCAGGATCAATTCAAAGTCTAATAAAGTGACAGTACACATAATTTAGTCACTCAGAAAGTGGATTAATTAAGTATTAAGTTACTCTTTAGAGCTGCACTAACTGATGTTTCTGTGAACACAACGTTAACACATCATCTCCTTTTAAGTTGATATGTTGAACTTTATGTCCACATCCAGCAGTTACAGAGAAACACCATCCTTCATGTGGAGTCGTGTTTGTGTTTAAACGTCGTACTTAAAATTACTACGACAACAAATCTGAAGGAGTCAGATGAGAAATTTCTACCACATGGTAGGTTGCATTCAGATGAATTTAAACTCATTTAAACAGTTTGTTTTAGTTCTTTTTTTTCTTTTGGCAGTTTGTCTTTGACAGTCGACGTGTAGAGAGACAGGAAACAAGACGCACCAGGAAAAAATGAAAAATGAATATGCTGGCGTCCGAGAAGCCTGTGAGTCAAAGTGAAGGGCTCTAAACATCAGGTGTGTGTGGAGCGATGAGGAGGCTGAACACATGAAACTAACAGAAAACTCGTATCTCCATCATGTTCTCCACATGGTTTTCCATCGTTGGAGCTTCGACTGGAGCTCTTTGAATGATGTCATCTCGTTGTGTCTTCTTCTTCTGTGGTGGCTTAACGGCAGCGACTGGAAGATTAGCTCCACCTGCTGTTTATCTCCGTCAACCAATCAGCTCATGTTCACACTGCAGCAGTGGGTGGAGACAAGCAGCAGGTCAGGGTTTCTGTTCAGGAGTTTCTGGAAAGTTTCACTACATTTGGATGGAAACTTGACTACAGACGGCCCTTTAAGCTTTTAACGTCTCCTGTATTTAGACTTTAGCCCTTCTCTCTCTCTCTCTGTCTGTCTGAATTTAATTTAACCGTCAGCATATTTGTCCACCCAGACAGATATTCCCTCCATTTTCACTCCCATTTGCCCTTAATCCCTCCTCTAAACAGACACACACACGTCTCAGTTTCAAACACACACCAACAGAAATGCTGTCTGTGTTTAATGCTCTCTGATCTGTGTGTTATCAGCTGTGGCTGAGGAGCACATTGCAGCCTCCTCACCCCGTCAGCAGTCTGCTCTCCGTCTGCTGACACCAACAAAAATCATTTCTGTAAATCCTCTCGCAGCTACCAGTTTATCACAGGTTAAAGGACACTTCTTACTGAAACACATCTCACACACACTGGCGTAGAGAGGTGGGGAGGGCGCCCCCTGCTGGTTAAGTTAAACTCTACTTCCTGTAAATCTGATCAATATTTCAGCTTAAACGTTAATATTGTTGTTATTTCAAGCTTCATGAAACAGACTTAAGTCTTACTTAGACCTATGACATCATCGCCTCTGTCATCCAATCACATAGAAGTAAGGATTTATGACAATTAAACATTAGAAAACAAATTAAATATCATAAAAACGCAAACACAATAAAATAGACACACAACTGAGAACCAAGTAAATAAAAACAAACTTGTAAAAAATGCACTTTTATATAAAACATCACACTTTTCAGATGGAGAAAAACAAACATGTTTTTTGGATCAAAAATGGCTGATTGAGATAAAAAACATTCCTCTTCCTCTCAGCCTGCCGTCTCTTTTCATCTCTTATTCATCTTGTTTCTGCCTTTGATTCTGGTCCGGTTTGACTGCAGCCGTCAGCCGGCCGGACGGAGGAGGCCGGAGGGGAAGGAGAGAGAGACGGGGAGATTCGAACTGTGCGCTGGTTCAAAAGAGAGAAAGGAGAGAGAAGAAGACAGTAGTTTTGTATATTTTGATTCTAATACTTTTCTGAGTACTTCTTCCACCTCTGAAACACATGATGCTGTGAAAGTGGAAGCAGATCAGCGGGGTAGTTACGGCTCACCGTCGGCCCTGTGCAGGCAGACCGCTCGGTCTGTAGCGGCCCGTGGTCGGCTCTTTGTCGGCATGCCACTCGGAGGACTTAAAAGTTGAAAAGAGTAAAATAGGTTTCATGGAGCAGAAGGTTGTGGATTTTACTTTCTGTGTGTTGTCGGAGCAGCTGATAAGAGCACAGAACAGAAAGGACGTCTGTTCAAAGTTTTTTTAGATCATAACTTTTATTTCAACGGCATCTGATGACGATATGTTCAACATGTTACAGGTTCTACACACTTATTTCTTGGCAAAAAACATTTTAAAAGTAAAATCTTTTACACTTTTATCAGTGAGGTGCCACCGCAGTCATGGCGACTTCTGCCTGCAACCAGGATCCATTCATATTTTAATGCTTTTTGTATCTTTGCAAAATCCCCCACCTTACGTGTTTGTGTCATTTATTATTATGAAGTATTGGAATTTTTTAATGTGTGTTTTTTTTATGTGTTTAGATGTGAGTACTCTGCGTGTGTGTGTGTGTGCCCGGATGTCCTCTTTGTGTTGGGGAGGCAGAGCTCTGCTGCAGCTGCAGGCGATGAGACTCCATCTGAGATCGCTGAAAGTCAGTTTATACTAGTTTATATCACTGGAAGCCACTCTGCACCGACACCGAGCCGTCCTCCTGCTCTGCTGCTCCGCCTGCAGTCGCTCCCACTCAGGCTGAGATCTTTAAAACTCGACTGCAGGCTTTAAAATCAAATCTGTTCGTTTAAGATAAAAATGATTTCTGAATCCCCAAACGTGTTTCAAGGCTGGTTTTAAATCAATCAGTCGGATTCAATGTAGGATTCACATCGTATCAGTGACCTTTACGTCATCACAGTAGCATAAAGAAATGCACTTTATGGCAACAAGTATGTGGACATTTCAGCCACATGTGAAAGTGTAGCATATGATTGTGACGCCCTGGGATTTAATGGAACCTGCTGCAGGGATTTGCTCCCATTCATCTACATTTTACTGCTAAATTAATTCATTTCAATCAGTTCAGTGTATATATGTATGTATATATATATATATATATATATATATATATATATATATACTGTATGTATAATAACCCTGTGAAAAGGTTTCCAGGAAACTACAAGTCCCACCTGTCAGACACTTGAACGTGGCTTCAGTTGGGCTTCAAAACCATCTCATACAAATCATATTTCTCTGCAGAATAAAACATGCTGTACCTGGTATTTAAATTCATTTAAATTCAGTTTTTCCTCTAGAAACAGCTTATTAAATAAGAAAGTAAATGACCCTGGAGGATGAAGTGAAAGCCTGCAGCACAGACTGGATGAGTTTTAGTCTGAGGGGAGTGAGGACAACAGTCTGACTTACAGCTTCTTCTCTGCTGGACTTTTTAAAACCTCCCGTTGGCTTCCTCAGTGCTCAGATCGGCTCAGCGCTGCTCCGGCTTTCTCCTGCAATCAGCAAGTTTAAACCAACAGACCTAAAATGGTTTTAAATTAGATTTCAGCTCTATTTTCTAATATAATATAATCTGTGAGGTCCCACATGAACACACTACTTTCTGCCCAAGTTTGAACAGTTTTGGTTATTTCACAAGAGATTTCCTGTCTCTCTGGTTTGAAGTGGGTACGGCTCAGTTGGAAAAAGGTGATGTCACATATTTCTGTGCACCAATCAGGATTTAGCAACCTTTGAAAATGTGATGACGTTGAGTTGTTTGCTTGTTTCAGCACCGTCGATCAAATTCGAACAAACCACGCCCACACACATTAGCCTCTTGAGAGTTTTTGTGAGTAAAATTCTCAAGAAACACCTTAGTTATTATTTATTAACATTTAGTTCTGAATATTTAATGTTATGGAGAAATAAAAACGTGTTCTCAGGGGCTTTAAGAGTTAGTATTTCTTGACTGCATCCATCTCATCCACACTTATCACTGTTTTCATGAACATTTTCCTGGTTCTGGTACGTAAAGATGACATCATCGTTCTTAATCCCGCCTACAAAGCTTTAATTGGTCGATTGTTGTTCTAACTGGGCAAACGGCCATCAGAGGACAACGCCATATATATATTTGAATTGCTAACAAAAAAATCCAATTTGAGTAATGGTTCAGCCAAAACATCTTGGCCCAACTGCAGGCTAGCTCTGGCAGACTCCCACAGAGAGAGTCACCGATTCTGGATGCTGACGTTGGCCTCAAACTGGCCGATGTCCTGCGACTGGAAGCTGTTTCTAAGATCAGACAAATCAGACATCCACATGTGGTCCTCTAGTGATTTTTCTGTGCTGCATAATTTGGCCAAACGGAAGCATAAAACGGTGAAACTAAAGAGGACCGAGGATTGAGCCTTGGGGAACTCCACACATCATGTTGGTTTTCTTGGGTGCATACTGTAGTTACAGAGTGAGACAAACCGATCTTAGAGATTAAATGTTTGCATGCTGCTACTACGTGTGCCATGAAGTTGTATTTCTGAGTTTTATTCCTTATGTTGTCACCGTCCAAACACTATGTTCATGCTAACACACGTAAAAAACACTTGAGAAAACACAAAGCAGAATTCATAGTTCAATTGAGTTTGTAAAGCCTGTAATGAAAACACACCCACAACACAAACGATCAGTAGATTAAATTAAATGACAGTAATCGTACCTTAAAGTGATGAAATCCTAAGATCACTCTGGCTAAATGCCTGAACTCTCTTCAAAACTGTTTCAATGTGAATTTAAAGTGATCATTTCAACAGGAATACTTTATTAAACCAGTCTTTGGATAAATCAAGATAAAGCTGGTATCCAGGTCTCTCAGTTTGCAGCCGTTCACAGCAGATCTGTTTCTCGCAGCGTGAGTTTTGTCATGAAATGGACTCTTCCTCTGTTCGAGGTGACCGCTGCAGGGTTTGGCAGTGAAACCAGCAGCCGGTGCCAATCATCTGCAGGGATTTCAACAACTAAATACACTTTATTTTGTGTTTTTCAGGAGTGTGTGGGTGAGCTGCTGTCAGAGCTGTTTGTCTCCGTCAGATGAAGAGGAAACAGCAGCAGGAGATTCAGGATGTACAGAGGACAGGCAGCGTTTTCTAAAGACAGCAGTCAAATAAGTTGAGATGATGATAACGTTTTAATACTTCACTTATTTGCCATGCAGCATGAAAGGATTTTATAAAGTCCCATGTCTGTAAATACAGGTTGAACGTCTTCTCTGCTTTACTGCCTAGTTTTCTTGACCTCAAAGGAAAATGTCTCACGCCTGAGAAAAGACGGGACAAAAGGATTCATAAGGAGTTCAGATAACAACTAAAGAAGAGAAGAAGAGAAGAGAAACATCAGCTACAATCACACAACAGGTCAAATGAGCTTTTTCTGATCTGACGCCAGCAGGAACACTGTCTTTCAAACTGTTACGAATGATTTTTATCATTTCGCTGGTATTTAAATGTCACCAGTTCTCTTTCTGTCCTGAGGCTACTTTCACACAAAATACACTCTGAAACTATTAAAAGCTATGAAACTTGGATATGAACCCAAAATAAACAGATTCTGCTGTGATTTAATTGCAACAAACAGATCAAAAGGCTGCTGAATAACGACATCATGATGCTGATTCGTAAAAAGTCTGAATTCATGCTTTGTCAGGTCTGTCTGCAAGACGACAAGCAAACAACTTTTAAACTGCTTGTTTTCTGAATGGAGTTCGGATCGATCAGGGCGAGTGACTTGGTTCATAGTAAAGTACAACCGATAGCTGGAATCAAGTAACAGACACATATTTTCAACTTACCAGGTGGTCCAACTTCCTCGCGTACTTTTCTCCACACAGTCTCTGTTTGTCTGCTCTCTGTATAAAAATGAAGTAGTATCAGAGCTCTGGATGCCCACAGTTGCTATTTTCTCCTCCATTTCTGATGACCTCAGAATTGTTTTTACTGTCCAATCAGACGACTGCGGGGACGAGCCTCGTGGTCACAACCTCAACAACAAAAATGGAGGAACATCAGTTGAGTTTCGGGTCAGTTTTAGAAGTGTTTTAACTGTGTTTGAAATCACCTGAACATAGATGCTGCTGTTGTTGATCATATATATCAATATAAATAAAAAGTATGTACGTGTTGCCTAGCAACTGCGAGACGCCTTGCGTGGCTGAAAAGAGGAAAAAGCTTTGCGGTGCATCTCCAGTGTGAATGCTCCCTGAAGGACGCGTGTCATTGTTTTATTTATCACAAATATTATTTCAGGGTCAGTTCAGGTGTGTCAGGCTTCACCTGTTCAGAAATGTTGTGATGCACATTCACACGCACACACACACACACACACACACACACACACACACACACATAAACACACACACACACACAGATCACAGGAGCTCTCATGAATAACGGTGACTCATGTTTTGTTCCCTGAGGGCGATCAATTTAATCTGCTCTCATGGTGGGTGGAGTGTGTGTGTGTGTGTGTGTGTGTGTGTGTGTGTGTGTGTGTTTGCAGGTTGGCTGCTGTTTAAGAGCAGCTCTCCAGCACTGAGTCACTCTGCTGCAGGGATGTTAGACGACTGACACTACAGCTGTAAGTGTGTGTGTGTGTGTGTGTGTGTGTGTGTGTAAACTTGATGCATGTTTATATGATTTCACAGGCAGACAGCGTCCCCATGGGAACAGAAAACTCCCCATAGAGTTGACAAATTATGTGTATCCATACATCACACACACGCACACACACACACACACACACACACACACAATCCCTGCAGTGTGTGATGGATAGTTGTGTGAGATCTCTGTGCTTCTGTATGATAGCAAAGTTATTAAGATCAGTCAACCAAATGCTCATCCACCAACACACACCACTGCAGGGAAACACACACACACACACAGGGAGAATAAATGCCTCTCATTGGCTGTGTCCTCCAGCATCGAGAGGGAAAAGAAGAATGAAGATGAGACGAGGAAATCAGAGAGAGAGAGAGAGGATGGATGAACTGATTAGTGTGTGTGTGTGTGTGTGTGTTGTTTGAGTCACTGAGGGAGGCTTGTAGGAGTACGTGCACAGCGAAGGTCATGTGACCAGCAGTGGTATGTCTCAGGAAACACAGACTTAAAGGTTTGAGTCTCCATCAGCTTGTTTTTCCAGTCCTGTATAAACCGGCTGCTATGTTTCAGGAATTATCCAGTGCTCTTTATAAATGATTGCAAGCAGCAGTCATCCAGGAATTATCCCCCACCCTGTATAAATCTAACACAAGCTACAGACGTGGAGGAATTATCAGCCACCCTGCATAGAGGAGCACCAGGTGAATTAGCACGAGATGTAGTCAAAGTAAAAGCTGTCCAGAAACTATCCGCTACCATGTACGGACGAGCAGGAGTTATCCACCGACCTGCTAAAAGAATATACAAGGCCACACTAACAAAAGCCAAAAAGTTTAGTTCGTCAAAAAAGCTTCGTAATATATTTGAAGTGTGAAAGAAGAAGGTTGAGTTGCTAAAAGATGGTGAGATCCCCGTACTGTGTTTGAAAGAGTATTGACAGGAAGTTGTTTTAAGCGGGCCGCTGTGGTAAGGACTCAGCCTTGACCCCATGCTATATGTGTGGATTAATGAAAATCCGTTTGATGTTATAGGTACCAAATCCAGCAGATACCAACTGAGCTAACTTCTGCATTCCATCCAGTTCCTCTTCAGTCAGTCAGGTTTGGTTTTATATTGGTTTGGAGATCCATGCAGATTCCTCAACAAGTCCTCCGACCTAAACGACAGAACAGGTCGTTTGTCAATGACTCCCAAAACCACATATATAGGCCTACTGGACCTCCGTCATCATGGTAACAATAATAAACACGTGGTTAACGTTGTGAAGCGGTCGCAGTTTGGTTTTGGTTTTCACACGGGACATGAACAGCGGCCTCCTCCCACCCACCCCGACCTCCTCCGTATGTGTCGCTCTTTATACGACCTCACCGGACTTCCTCCTTTGCTCCCGTCATAGTTACTACGGCCACTAGAGGTCGCTGCCTAAATAAACGAAAATATGTAACAAGCTGCTGCACAGACGACCTGTACAGCCGTATGTTTGGGGATGCCGTATGTGTGTGTGTGTGTGTGTCTCAAAAACTGAGACTTAAACTTTCTCTAAATGTCCTCCAACACAACAACAATGGAAGCATCTTTTTCCAGGCACAGTGTCCGTGTTGATCTGGATAATCCACAGAAGTCACTGCAGACAGTTTTCATAGAGGTCTGTAAAGTAACCCCCCCCCCCCCCCCCGGGTGGCAGCAACTCCCCGAGGCTCCATCCTCCAAACTCTACATGCACACTGAATACACAGTTTTGCTTCTTTGTTTGGAAAAAGAGTGGAAGAGAGAAAAGAGAGAAACAATATAGCTTGAAGGGCAGCTGGAGCTTATTACGAACACACAGGGACCTCGCTCTCTAACAGCTCATAAATGATTTATGGAATATTCCTGTTTGAACTCTCTCTCTGCAGCAATAATGTTGAAGGACGTTATTGTTTCCCAGTTTAGATTAAGAACCAGCTCAGTAACAGTGACGTGTGCAGACAGTTTAAAGGTGTGAACAGACTTTCTCTCAGATATCAGCTGTAGTTGTTTCTATCGGTCACAGTTTCTCTTTTAAACTCTCAACATAAGAGACGGTTGTCTGTCTGGAGCAAAGACACAAAGCCTCCTGCAGACGAGGTCGGGGCGTTCAGCTGTTGGTTTCCTCCTTCACACCGACAGTAAATGCTGCTTTCTTCTATCATGAACACCATAGTAAGACTCATTTGTAAAAGAGATCCTTGATCTCAACGGGACAAAACCAGGTTAAATAAAGGCAAAATAAAAAATAAAATAGATTTCAATGTAGAAATGGAGTTAAGAGCTTCCTGCTGCTTGAGTTTCTGTCCTGTTTGTTACCTGTGTCCCAGGCGCTGACTTACCTGTATGTTAGGTAACTTTAGCCATATTTTTATATGTTTAATTCAATATGAATTCTGTTTTTAAATTACACAGAGCAAAGTCATTGTGGAATAAAATGAGAAGCTATTTACAGTTAATCTTAATGTTATCTATCTAATTAAGTTTCATGTATAAGGTGTGTTTGTGTTTTTTAACAGCAGCTCAGTGCTCAGGCTTGTAGCTCACTTTCTGATTTGGACCTCAGTTCACTGGATGATAGGAAGATTTTTAAAAGTTAAAAGTTTGGTTTGTTTGTGATGAACGTTGAAGTTTGGGTTAGTAAAACCTTTAAGTTGTCTGACTTGCTCAAGGACACTTCAGCAGGACGTCACTTTTCTTCTTCTATGAAATTGTTCTTCTTCTCTCTCTGTCGCTCTTTGCCTCGGGCCGGCGGTGGGCCGAGCAGCATCTCCACCCGGACCTAATCAATGGACACAGTGACGCCGAGGCTGCTGGGAAATATATGTAAAACTGCAGCGGCGTCGGTGTGGGAGGACTGACTGTCAGACTCAAACTGCAGCTCATCAGAGAGAAGCTGGAAGAGGTGAAACATCACAAACCAAAAGTCTTAAAGTCAGTTTAGGTGAGTGACTTCTTAGCTGATAGAAGTGACTGGAGCCTGTTTTGCTTTAATTTGTATCTGAGTTAAACTGCCCTGCTCTCTTGGTGGAGGTCGCTGTGGCTGCATGCAGGTTGTGAGGAAGCCTGCAGACACAACTCAGGGTGTAAAAACATCCCACAACTCCTGCTGCATTATCGGGTTAAAAAATGATTTAGCTGTTTTTGTTTACAGATATTTCTCCTAAAAAGAGAGAGAATTAAAGACAAATCAGTGAAAGACAGAGCTCTCTGTGGTAAAGATTAAAATAAAACTTGTTTATTGAGTTTAAAGGTTCATTGTCGACACTGTAAATACTTTAAATATTCATATAAATTAATAATTTATCAGAAGAACATTATAGCTGACTATTGGGGTAGTGCATTATAATTTAGCAATTTGTGTGGCTTCTTTTGGTATGCTAACATTGTTATGGAAAGCATGATAACCAATTTAATCAGAATTTATTATTTGCTAGATGAAATAAAGTTATATACATGAAGAAAATTATGTTTATATACTTGTTTTTTTTCGATGGAGAACCTCTGACTTCACGTGATTTTTTTGGATTATATAAAATCTCCTTTGTATAAAGTCTCTACTTGTGATGTTTTATAAAGAGTCCAGGTGTGCTTGGAGAGTTCATTCTGCGTCTTTTTCTCTCACTTTTTTGTTAGTTTGTTGTGTTTTTCTGTTTCTCTCTTCCTGGTTGTGTGTATAATGTTTCTGAAGAGAAAAGACAGAACAAAGGTTTTTAAAGAGCAGAGATGGAGGAGACTCTCTCTCTCTGTGAGGACTTCATATCTCCAGCGAAGCTCCTCTGTAAAGGTCTCTGCTCCTCCCTCCTCCATACTAATGCGTCTCCTTCTGTCTGCAGGTGTTTCTTTCATTACTCACGCTCCTCCGTCGAGTCGCCGCTGTACGTTTTCTGTTCGGCGGTGAGAAGACAGATAGCTTCCACACCGTCATGCTGCTGACCTTTCGGTGATGTATGGGGTCATCAGATGTGCTGCTCTCTCAGTTATCAGATTTATGAGGCCATCTGCTGTAAAACATCTTGACCTATGCAAAAGATGAAACTTTTTGGGAAGTCACCCAATGGGCTGATTTGGACGTCTGTACGAGAGCAGAAAGAAAAGTAAGAAGAAACACAGAAGGATTTCACATGTGAGCGCAGCCTCAACAGTTTGTGTTTTCTGGTTTATCTTCTTGTTTTTAATGATCCTTTCTAATTCTGTTTCCTCCGTTCTTCTTCTTCTCTGTTCAGATTAGTTATCAACTTTGAACTGAAAGTAACTCACCACTGGTTGTAAGTCATGAGTCAGAGCCTGAAGGTAACTCGACTCAAACTAACCATGAACTAAAAACAACTGGCCCGACGTGAAAACTAACCACAAAGTAGCCATTTAAATTAACTAGCCAGAGGCCAACAGTTACTAGCTAGAAGCCAACGGTAGCTTGCCAGACAATTACAGAAGCTAGCCAAACACTAAATAGCCAGATACTAACACTAGCTATCCAAGAGCCAACAGTAGCTAGTGAGATGCTGAAACCAACTAGCTAGACACTTAAAAAATCAAGCCAAACAATAATAATGCTAACATTAACTGGCCAGAAGCCAACAGTAGCTAGCTGGGAACAAATGGTAACTAGCCAGAAGCCAACAGTATACTAGCCAGATACTTGAAGTAACTAGCCAGGAGCAAAAGGGAGCCAACAGTAACTAGCCATGATTTAACATCAACTAGCCAGATGCTTAAATTAACTATTTTGGAGCCAAACTAGTACTAGTACTAGTAACTAATCAGACACTTACAGAAACTAGCAAAACAGTAACTAGCCAGATGCTGAAACTAACTTGCCCAGAGTCTATACCTAGTATGATGCTGAAAGTAGCTAGCCATGAGCCACCAGTAACTAGCCAAACACTGAAAATAACTAGCCAGGAGCCAACAGTAGCTCACCAGATGCTGAAATTCATTAGACAACAGTCAATAGTAACTGGCCAGACACTGAAACTAGCCAGAAGCCAGCAGCAACTAGCCAGATACGTGAAGTAAGTTAGCCAGGAGCAAAAGGGAGCCAACAGTAACTAGCCATGATTTAACATCAACTAGCCAGATGCTTAAATTAACTATTTTGGAGCCAAACTAGTACTAGTACTAGTAACTAATCAGACACTTACAGAAACTAGCAAAACAGTAACTAGCCAGATGCTGAAACTAACTTGCCCAGAGTCTATACCTAGTATGATGCTGAAAGTAGCTAGCCATGAGCCACCAGTAACTAGCCAAACACTGAAAATAACTAGCCAGGAGCCAACAGTAGCTCACCAGATGCTGAAATTCATTAGACAACAGTCAATAGTAACTGGCCAGACACTGAAACTAGCCAGAAGCCAGCAGCAACTAGCCAGATACGTGAAGTAAGTTAGCCAGGAGCAAAAGGGAGCCAACAGTAACTAGCCAGCACACACACACACACACAGACACACACACACACACACACACACACACAGAATATTAGAATGAAGCTGCAGCAGATCCTCAGCAGGTCAGAGTGAAGCTGATCAGACACTGATGATGAAGATGAAGAAGAAGATGATGAAGATGATGTTTTCATGTGTTTCAGGATGTGTTCAGCTTTTTAAAGAGGAAGCTGCAATTAATGCAGAAAGAAACATCAAATCTAAAACTGAGGATTTATTGGGACAAATGGTGGAAAATTACAGTAATATGTAGAAAACCATTTCATCTCTGTCTTTAAAACTGAAGATGAATTCTCTTCTTTTTATGATATATTTATATGTATAACTGTATATTTATTGCTTCTGAAATCGTTAAATCCACAGACATAAAATAATATACGGGTCCAATAACAGAGAGACTCTGCTTCATATTAAAGACAATAAATTCACACTGCTTCCAATTTATGGTTTTAATATTTTCTGTAAAAAGCGGCAGTTATATAGATTAAATCTTTTGTCTCGCAGGTCAAAACAAAGTCTCTGATAAGTGATCACTCTGATTGATATGGATATTTTTCATGGGAGTATTTTAGTGCGTTCACTTGGTATCAATACACCCTGTTTCCACATGTCATCTATAACACAAACTCTTTGGTTAAACACATTTTATGTCATTTATTTGGTCAAAACTGTTGCTGATTGGAGATTTAAACGTTTCCATTCATTATTTAAACACTTCTGTAATTAATAAATTAAACATCAGGAGAGGATAAATCAGGAATCAGCTAGAGACCTGAGACTTGACTTAAGTGACTCAAAACCTGACTTGGACTTGTCTTGCTGGACTTGACCTAAGAGTTGTCTCAAATAGTTTGACTTGCACTTAGGGGTTAGGGTTAGGGTTAGGGTTAACCCTGACTTGAGACTTGTCTCAAATGACTGGAGACTTATTACTCCAGACATGACTTGAGACTTGCTCTGACAGATTTGAAACTTGAGACTAGACCTTGTCTCAAATCACTGGAGACTCAACTTGGAAGGACCTGAAACTTGACTTGAGACTAGTCTAACAATGACATGAGAATTGACTTGGACTTGTGTCAAATTACTTAAGACTTGTCTCACATGACAAGACTTGAGAGTGGACTTGGACTTGTGGACTTAAAACGTGACTTGAGGCTTGTCTTTTAAGGACTTGACCTAAGACCTTCTCAAATGACTCGAGATCTGCAGACCGGACTTGCCCTGACAGACTTGAGAGTTGACTTGAAGTTGCCCTCAAGACTTCAGACTTGATTCGAGTCACTTGAGACTTGATCTGAGACGAGTCTCAAATATCATCAGAAGTGACTTGCCAACAGTTTGTCAGTGACTCTCAGTGCGACCAATCAAACTGCAGCCTCAGGACTCGACCGGCCATCTCTAGTGTCTCTGTGTGTGTTTGATGAGTTCTTATTTGTCCCGACAGACAGAAGGACCCTGAACATCTCGTCTGTTCAGCTCAGGAACAAATTAACCTCCATGCCGTTATTTATTATTATTATTGTTGATAACAATAATAATAATAACAATAATAATAATAATAATGAGCTGCTGACGATAAACAGCCACTGAGTGTTGTGTTATCACTCCACCTCAGTTGTTTTCCTCCTAAACAGTCACCGAACTATTTAATTTGGCCTAATTCAAGCTTTAATTTTAAACTGTATGTGCTTCATGATGCTCAGACTTTAACCTGTTGTTTATTATCGGGGTCTTCTGGTAAATTTGGCTTTACATCTGATAAATGAAGTCGAAAGAATTTCATGAAACATTCATGTTATAACTCACTTTAATGTTATTCCATCCTCTTCCTCCTGTTCTTCATCAGTTTGGTAAAAGTTCCCCAAATGTGCTGTTTTACCTTGTCGGTGTGATATTAAGTTTGCAGACTGATAACGTGTACATGATTTCATCGATTTTTTATTTTTGTTAACATTTTTGTAGTTTTACTAATTGAAAAAGACGGTAAATTAATTAGAAAAATGGAAATTTGAACATCTTCCTGACAACTTGGAAACTGATGCGATCCAAAGCTCCAGAGCAGCTGCTAAACAGACTTTGTTGTGAGTTTGTACATTTTCACCTCACTTTATTCACACAAATGTAACACTGGACTGTTTTATCGTCTGTGCAAAGACACGTCACGGCGATGTTTACATCCACTCAGGTCTTTCCACTGACTGAATCAGCTTCTTCTCCATTCAAACCTTTGGTCTTTGGTATTTGAACATGATTAACAGTCTTGTCTCCAGTGTTTTTGCTTGTTGGGATGCAGGTCTGTGATTCAGGTCTGTGAGCCTCTTGTGGTCTCTGCAGTATCATGCAGCATGTTCATGTATACAGTCACTTTATGTTTGAACAAAAAGTCGAGGAGACGACGACGAGCTCCAGAAACACAAACACAAAGGCTTGCCGTCCTGCACTTCCTGCATATTAACAACAGAACACATGAAAGAAGCAGAACAAAGAGAGCACATTAAAACAGCCACTTATCCTCAAGACGAAACACACCAGGTCACAATATCTCATTATATTAACAGAGACAGAAACACAAAGGAAAGAAGATAAAGGGATTATTTGTGCTACAACACAAACTGTTCAACTGTGAACTATTAAAGGAGACAAACTGCAAGTATATAATAATTGTTTTATGTGTAAAATACAGTCAAATCCCACATCTTCACTTTACAATTATTTAAAGCTGAATTAATTTATTTTTGGCCTCTAGAGGGCAGAAAAACATCAGAACCACCTGACAGACAGGCAGACAGACTACAGATCCTCAGGTTTAAAAAATACATAGATTTTATTTTTGTAAACTTGTTATCTTGTTTGGTTTGTTGTTACTGTTATTGTTTTATTTATTATATTTTTTATATGTATTTTACTTTCCTTCTCTTTTGACATGTATTCTAACTTTTGTTTAAATTGTCAACTCTTTTTGCACTGTAAAACACTTTAAAGTCATGTATTATTATTATTATTATATAACAGATGTAATGTGTGTGAAGCTCAGGACAGTGTGTGTTTGTTTCTGCTGTGTGTTGTTGGAGACGACGGCTGCAGGTTCATTTTTGGGACCATTTTTTTCAAGATGACAACTTCTTTAATAAGAATTTAAAATAATTTTACAAAAATGATTAGATCTATTAACTAATCTTCACACATTATTATCTGAAAATAACAAATGGTGTCTTATTTAGTTTTTTACACTGAGATAAGGATTTAATGTTCAGATTGTGTTGCAGGTTCAGACTCTGCTGCTCCTGAAACCTGTGTGTTACTGTAAACTCTCACCTGCAGCTTTTCCTCTCTGCTTCCTGTCTGCAGCAACAGTGAAAGGTCAACAGCGCCCCCCAGTGGTGTCAGTTTCAAATAGACTCGCACACACACACACACACACACACTCACTCACTCACTCACTGTGGTTTATGAAGTAAAGAAACCTGCTCTCTGTGTTCGTATCCGTCTGTGGAAGCAGGAAGAGGAACCTTCATCCTGAATCTTCACTGGATGTGTCTGCTGAAGTCTCAAATTAACTTCATTAAAGTGTAACCACACCCTCAAATTCTGCTAGAAGCCTCTCTCCCAGCAAATTTTAAAAATGCAATGGGTGAGGGAACCACACCTGTAGGGGGCGTGGCCTCGTGGCTGCGTAGTCTGTGGGTCAGGAGACACGGGGAGACTGACTGACACTGAATACTTTCAGCTAATAATTGATTTTTAACTCCAAACATGATTTGGGCCATTTCAATGTCGACCAGATCTCTTTAATAAACTGTGAGTTTGTTGGTTCATGGTCAGTAGTTTTGTTTAGAATTCTTATGGCTCTTTTGAAGTATGAAAATCAGATTTGTTATGTTGAATATAAGTTATATATGGAACTATAAGGGAACAGTAGAAGGTATATAATGAAGCTTTTATACAGTATTGTAAATGACTTTCAGACACTCAATTTCATCATCATTTATCAGAATCAGAATCAGGGTTTTCACATATAAGGAATCTGCTTTAGTGTTTTGGTGCATAAGAATAAACACAGTCAGGGAAAAGAAAAAACAAGTACTGCAAAAGTCAAGAATCAGAAATAGAAAATAGAAACATTTACAAAAATATGTAAAATCTATGTTTTAAAATGAAAAGAGCTGCAGAGTGTTTGAAACAAGATCATCAGTTTGCTTTGTGTATTGTTGCACGATTCCCAAAAACTATGAATTTAGTCTGAGAATATCTGTAAACATGTTCATGATCAGATCATTTAGTTCTGTTGGAGGTGAAGTCTGCTGACAGGAAACACAATAAACCAACGCTGCCATCCAGTGGGCTGAAGTAACAACTGCACTTCATGTTACAGACCTGCTGTTATTGATCCTCTTGACTAAAACTAAATCAATAGAAAACAAATGAGGAAGTGCCAGATGGGAACGAATGAATGAATTCCCAAAAAAGACAAACAAACTCCTGACCCACATCCAGCTCCCTCATCACACCTGTGTCACAGACAATAGTTAAGAAGGTATGTAGTAAAGACGACATTTATAAACTCTCCAATACCAGTAAATAATATACAACCAATACCAGATGACCCTCCTCCTAAAATACATTAATACATGTAAAAAGAGTCAACGTTACAGTGAGATAAACTTCAGAGAGATAAAAGACCTGCTGAAGAGACTTCCTGCTTCCCTCTGCAGGTTTTCTGTCTGAAACAGGACACACAAAAACAAGAAATGATCTGATCTGATCTGATCGGTTTGAAGCAGGAGTCTGACACTGTGGGCTCACTTTGGACCTACAGTTCCCATCATTTGGATGCTTTGGGGGATGTAAACAGGAAGTTTGTTGCCATGGAGTCAGTGAGGTTTGTTTTTCTATTATATTTCTTTAATGATGTCTTATTATTTGTGTTCTACCTTGAGCATGTAGTTCATTGTTACTGTTGTTGAAATGGTAAACCAGCTGTGAGTTCCATTTTATAAATAAAGTTTTTGGGCCCCGTTTTCTTTTTAAATCTATATTTGTTTACATTTTAGTAAAGTGAGTCCAGCAGCAGCTCCTGTCAGCAGTGGACCATGGATGTACAGACAGCTGTCACTGATCACTGTGATACTGAAGAACAGCTAGAAACAGCTTCGGCAGCCTCTTTGTTCTCTGGGTTCTAACTGGATTTATAGACATTACAGGATAATAATATTCTCAGGTGTAAGTCACACTGGATCTAAAATCTGTGTGTTCATGTGGTCCATTATTATAAGGGGGTAAAAGGACCACTTTGCAGTGCATGTGTGATGAACACAACAGTACAGTGCGAAGACACTCCATTTAAAGACAGAGAGACATTTTGTAGTTTTTGTATTATTTGTGCCACTGACACATGGATGTATTAACAGCATCTGTAGCAGCAGGTAAACGGTCAGCAGAGGGCGGTATGAGCTCTGCTGTGTCAGTGCGCATCACTCTCGCGATATTACAGCTCAGTTCACGGTCAGAGCGATATTATAGCTGATGTACGTTGAGTGAACGGCAGATGATGATATAAACAGTGTTGCTGACTATTGTCATAAATATGTTTGGCACAGGTAAGAGTACTGTAAAGGGACTGTTGTATAAACGCTATAAACACCTGTTCAGGTTGCAGATAAGATGAGTTTACAGACAAAGCTGAGATTAGCCCGGTTCCGGTTGGTGGCTGAGTGCTGCTCTTGTTGAGCAGTTTTACAAGAGAAATCTTTTTTCTTGTGAAACCGAAAAATCCAACTTGAAAACACTTCTGATACTGCATTAACCTCAGCTTTGTGTCGCTTCTCCAAGTCAAGTTTTCTGGTGCGGCGTCTTCTTCGCCTCACTGCGGTGCGCCAGGCCGTAATGGGCTCCTTACTGCCGCCTGAGGCCGGAGGGCGGACATCACCCACCGGTACCTGACGGTTGGTGTAAGCCGCAGTTGTTATAGTGGCTGTTTTTACCCAGCTGTATTTTTAGGTTTCACAAGAGAAAACAACTTGAAGGATAAAGACTAACTGGTTGGTTTGACAAATATAAGTCCAGTTAACTTCCCACACAGCCGCTTCCCGGAGCTTTTAACGGGACCTCCCCCATACAGTGCTGGAAGCTACATTAGCATTAGCAGTTCGTCGGCTAATATACGTTAGCGATTAGCATAAGTGATTCACAGGCTAATTAAAGTGTTAAAGGTTATCGTTAATGGTCAGTTAGTCAGTAAAAGCCGGTGAAATGTTTAGTTAATGTAGACCAACCCTAGCACTATTTTATAGCTTTTACCGCAACTTTTAAACAGTGTTGTGTAAATTTAAACTACATTTGAGATTATCGCTAAAATGCAGGCAGCTAGCTGTAGTCTGTAGAGAAAAGCCGTATTGTTTAACCAGCCAGCAGAGATGAGCAGGTAACAGAGCGAGCTACAGCATACAGAGGTGTACTCATACAGGTGGGAAAATATGGTTATTGTATATGTTTAATGTGTTTTTATGTGATATTATGTTTAAGCTTAGTCTTATGAGCAGTTAATAGCAGAACTGTAAGTTAAAGTGATGACGTTTGTGTCTCATATATCAGCATACCTTCTTGTCAGAGGTAACCATCAGTTTCTCTAAAATATAATCGTTTAAAAACCCTTCCTGCTGTTCTGAAGGTAATTCCAGAATCCCCAAAGACTCTTCTAACCAACTGGATGAAAACATATCAAGTCCACTGAATAAATAAATAAGAAGAGATTTATAACATGTTTCTCAAGTTGTGCCTCTGTTTCCAAATCAGAACAAAGATGGCAGCCGCCAGCTACCTGGATAGTGGTTTAAAAATCACAAATCAAACAGTAAAAACCAGAAACTGAAAGAAAACAGGAACAAAATAAGAAGAAAATTACAACTGCAGTTAAACAGATGTGCAGCTTACAGACTATTTTATTTAGCTGTTACATTGTAGGAGCTCTCTGTCACACTCAGCTGGACTTCATCCTCCAGACTCAGACTGCTGAGCTGGTTAAGAAATAACTTTGAATTAAAATATTAATTTGTTCCTCTGCCTAGATGGCATTTACATGGAGAAAAGAAACATGTAAATATGTGTAGGCATATATATATATATATATATATATATATATATAACTAAAACCAATTATTAGACAGAAGAATGAGCAAATAGCAAATATTGAACCAATATCTGATTACAGTAATGCAAACAAATAGTGGGCGGAGGTTTGATTTGTGTTTATCAAACTGGAATTTGAACTCAACCATCAGTGAAACCTTTAGGTTCATTCACCTCCGTGAACACCAAACAGCTTCTAACTATATTTAGAGGCATGAAACCACTCCGTTATCTGCATACCTGCAGTTCACACACCAGAGGAGGTGATAATTACTGCACACACACACTCTGATGTGATGTTCTCTGGTCTTGTTGCAGCTGCTGTGTTGACGCCTCCATCACACACACACACACACACACACACACACACAGTGTAAGAATGTGTGTGTTTGGGGTAATTTCAGGTTTGCAGTGATTACAGTCACATCTTTTTCCTTTTAGAAAAAGCAGCAGAACAAAAACAGTTGAAGTTGTTCCGAGTCAGAAACAGATGCACAGTGTTGTGTCTGTTATCAGCCAATATCATCTCACACAGATCAATCAGGATGAGTGGACATGTTGGTTGATTAATGACAGTAAGATATGTCTGAGGTCAACTCCATTACAGAGTCTGTCCACCAGAGAGCGCTGACTACAGGGAACATGTTTGAGGTCAGCTGCCACCATGGCAGACAGGTTTTCTTTATTTTTTAAAAAGCAATTCCTAAATTAAGAATAGCAGGGATTAAGGTTACATGATATATTCTGTATTTCTGCTATCAGGTACCACCGAGTGGCCAATCAACATGTTCCTCACCACAGAGGCAGGTGAGGAAAAAACATAATTTCAGACTCTGGCTGACAAGCTGATTTTACTCTGTAAAATGTCCCAAACACCACCCATCAGATCAGGATCTGTATCAATGTTACGCAGACAACAAAGCAGGTGGACCCAAAAGCAGGACGTGGAAATCAGGCTGGCTTTTCAGAAGTTTTAATAAAAGTTGCAAAGTTCTTACAATCAGGTTCATCCAAAAACAAGGCGCATGAGATGAAGGCATGAAGTGTAGGAGACGATCTGGCAACAGGACAACGGAGACACCGACAATATATACACAAGAGGTAATGGGGAACAGGTGGAAACAATTAGGGCGGGGCAGACAATCACAACGGCGGGAAACACACAAAGGCAGGAAGTAAAGGGACCTGAACCGAGAGGGAAGGTTAGACTTTTCAAAATAAAACAGACAAGCCAAAACAGGAAACAGAAACATGACAGACATGGAACTTAACATAACTGACGAGACATAACAATCAATCATGTTTGTGTTTGTTAAAGTAAAAATCAGGTGATCGTCAGTACTGTGTGTGTGTCACAGCCTGATGTATAAAAACTATTAAAACACATCAGTGAGCTTCATCACCATCAACACACACACTGCAGTTTATTCACACACCGTCCTGCTGCCCCAAATACTCACTAGAGCACCACATGTGGATTCATCCGCCGCTGAAAATAGTCCCCAACAAAGTCACTATTTGTTTGTTTGATAAAAACTACAGCAAGCAGCTGTTTGAAACATGAAACTATATCTTTGTGTTTTTAAAGATTTACGTCTTCAGCAGGAACCAATGGGCTCGGAGCTGAGAGCCACAAACAGGAAGTCAGACAGGAAGTCAGACAGGACTGACAGACGGACTGACATGTTGTTGGTTTGGGTCTGAATGTGGGATTTGTTGGCAATAAGGAAAATATAGAAAAACACCTGCCATATCCTTCAGCTCATATGTCATTATGTTATTTTTTAAATGTTAAATGTGAGCAAACAAAACAAAGAGACTTAAAACGACCACAAAGGTTGTGTCATTTTTTGTGTGTCTTATCAGTCTGGGTGTTGTCTCATAATCTGTCCATAAATACTTTACTTTAAACATCAGGTAGGTTTTATATTTAGTGCTTTAAAACCTGATGAGAGCAAAACAACTTAAAACAGCAGATGTTAAAAGACACTCAGCATGGTAACACATGAGACAGCTCTCTTTCTCACACACACACACACTCCAGCTGATCCATTGTTCAGTTAACTTCCATGTAAACAAACTCGGCTCCTCTCCGTCCCTCCATAGGTCTCCCCACGTCTCCATCATCACCTCCGTCTCCCAATGAGCTCGGGTCCATCGCTATGGCAACTGGTTGCCATGGGCGACGAGACACAGCCAGCGCCAGCCAGCATCCTCCTCGCAGTTGTTGTCGAAGGCAGAGAGCAGAGCGAAGGCGCGGCGCGAGCAGAGCAGCAGAGGAAGACGCTCTCTCTCTCTCACCAAAATAAAACCAACAAAATTAAAAAACAAAGATCCAATCAGACGGCTGGATTCTCCCGTTTCTGCTGACGAGTGTTTCTGCTTCCAGCTCTGGAGAGGAGACGACAGGATGAGAGGATGGTGACAACTTGTTCTTCCAGGAAAGTGTTGCTTCAGCGCTCGGCTGTGTTGGAGTGCAGGTGCAGTGACCCTGCCACCGCCGCCGCTGCTGCTGCAGGGTGAGTCCCAAGTTCCCTTTCCTTTCAGTTTGACATTTTACCTGAATCATGTCTGTCAAGACTCCTGTGGGTCCAGACTGGGAGGGTTCAGGGTGGTGCAGGGAGGTGAGCGGTGGTGTAGACCTGTGTGTGTGATGGCGTCTCCAGCCGGTGAACACACAGGAAACTGTGATGCGTTCATGTTGTTTACTCTCTGCACAGATGCCAAAAACTGTCTGTATGACCCCGAGAGGTCTTTAATGTTTTACTGTCTGGAGTTTATGTGCCACAACTGAAGGAACATGTTGGGTTTTTAAAGACTGATAATCAATACAATGCTAGATTTTGTATCATTAAAACAAAATATAAACACACAGATCCGGTTTGATGGTCTGAGCAGCATTTAGACCATCGTATAGAGCAGTGAGAGGTCAGGACCCCCCAGAAGACCCCAAAATAAAAACCTGAGGGGTCACAAGATGATTAAAAAGCAACTCAATACCTTGTTTTAGCTTGAAAATGTAGTGAAAATACATGTTAGTGCAGCTCTAATCAGACATTATACCGTCTCTCTGCAGGTCTCATCGTAACTGTAAAGTTAATTATTCGTTACAAGTTTTCTGTTTTTGGGAGAAGAATGTGGGAACTGGACGTGTGATTACCCAGAATCTTTAATAAGGACTAAAAGTAATTAACTCCAGTATGGTTGCAACTAACAGTTGTTTTCATTATTGATTAATCAGCTGATTATTTCCTTGTTTGGTCTCTAAACCAGCAGAAAACAGTGACGTCACAGCGTCCTCGAGCAGAAGATGACGTCATCCAATGTCTTGTTTTATCTGACCAACAGTCAGAAGTGAATTTACCGTCATGTTAGACCAGGAGTGAATCCCAGAATAAAACTGTGAGGCGTCACAACATGATTAATGAGCAGGTTGCTCTGTTTTAGCTTGAACGCACCTCGTTATGTGTTTAAAAAACGCAGTAAAATCCAGAGGAGCGTCGCCCTGGTTCCCCGTCCCGCTTCACAGCTTGTTGCTCCAGCGTGTGTTGTGTGATTTATAATCCAGGATTTAAAACTCCTCATAAACTCAATTTGATCATCTTAAAAGGTTAATATCTGGTGTGATAAGATGTTAGTGTTGGAGCAGCACTGTGTTACTGTCTGTTCAGCTGTTTGAATAAACTGTTTATTCTCAGTTCAAACTGCTGTAACATCTACTACTATAAATATCACTCATATATTTGACAGCAGAATTAGACGATACCCTGTAAAGAGGTTTAGTATACTGGATCAGTAAGGAATAATAATGTGATTTATAAACTCTATGAATGAATTACAGTCAATTTTTCAGCATATTGGTTGAATTTTAGTTCCTTTATGGTTATAAAGGAACTAAAGTTTGATATAAAACTCGACAGCTGATTTCTGTTTATGTCTGGATGGAGGGCGTGGCCCAGATCAAAGGGACGTTCTCATTATCTCATTAGTTTAATCTGCACACAGACAGAAATGTAAAATCTGTATTTTTTTGAGGGGAGTTCTGTGCTGGAACAGTTTGCTGTCAACATGGTGAGACTCTGTGAAGTCACAGCGGCTGCCTGAGATTTAAATAAGATACGAGGTGTTAATGAGTGAGTTTTACAGGTGAAGGTTTGAGTATTTTAAGCCACACTAGCTCTGTTGGTTCTTGATTTGGTGCAGGCGGCACGACACGAAGGGTTTGTTGAAGGCAGAAGAATAAGAAGCAGTTTCTATTCAATATCAGTTTTTCCACTTCAGTGAGTCAGCAAGCTTAATACATTATTATTGTTATTATCATTATTATTATTAAGCATTTTGATATAATTTCAAATTAAGTTATACAGAATGAAAATAACCACAAAAACAAGTCTATTTATTCACTCCTTCAACACCAACTTCCTCCTGATCCCGCCTCCATCTAATACAAGTCAGTGGGTGTAAAAAGAACCAATAAAATATGAGTGGGATTCGTGCGTGATTGACGGAGTAGCCAATCATCTAGCGCCATCATCAGGTCAACATGTTAATGTGTCCAACACTTTGGTTTATGACGAAATACCTGCAGAACTAATGACATTCCCATCAGCCTCAGCTGCACTCTGTGTTTACTGCTAACCAGCGTCAGAAATTAGCGGGGGCAAAGGGCAAAACTGCCCCAAGAAATCTCAGATTTGCTCCTAAAAAACGTGATGAAGGGGCAAAAATTGCCCCCAAGATTTTGAGAAAAAAAGAAGATATTTACCAGTTTAGGCCAATATCCTAATGCTACATTAAACCATCATTTTATTTTAATTCAAAATAAATTAATTTCCATTTCCACCACCAACGCCACCCCCAGCAAATAACTCCAGGTTCAGACAGGAGGCCCCGCTTCCTTTCGGTGCCCATGTTAACCGGTCGGGCTGTTCAGACTGCGGAGCTCTGCGGCCGGCTTGTGCTCTGCCGAGTTTCGTCTGTTCTATTTTCTCCGCTCGCCACGACCGAATCTGACACGAAAACACACTGATAATCAATTATAAACAATATTAATGAATGAAATTTCAAAATCTCCCCATCCACTATATTTATTAGAAATAGTATCACTGCTGTTTGTGATTGTGTTTTTTAAATTACGTACTTATTCCACATGATTGTATGTTATGCTTTTTATTTACTCATGCACAAGCTGGTGATTACTGTAACATTATGCATTTTAATTTGGGCTCATTTCACATTAAAAACAGCAACTTTATGCATTAATTACTAGTTTTGCCCCCCAAATTTTGGAAATGCCCCAATGTTTTAGACAGTGGGGGCAAAGGTTGCCCCTGAAATATTTTTTTCATTTCCTACACTGCTGCTAACTAGCTAATGTTAGCATGCTAACACACTAAGCTAAGATGGTGAACATGGTAAACATTATACCTGCTAAACTTCAGCATGTTAGCATTGTCATTGTGAGCATGTTAGCATCCTGATGTTAGCATTTAGCTCAAAGCAGCGCTGTGCAGTGCAGTGCGGCCTCACAGAGCTGCTAGCATGGCTGCAGGTATTTTGATTATCGTCTTTCAGTTGATCCAAGCCCACACCATGCTGTATTTTTTTGTGCATTGTGTGTGGCGTTTGCTTCCTGGTACCAGAACGAGAGTTTTCTTTATTTATCAGCATAGACATTAATCATGACTTTACTGACAAAATGTACTGATTGATCCAGTCCTCCAGTGTTGCTGTGAGCTTTCTGGTTTCACTGATCCCCCCCCCAACACACACACACACACACACACACACACACACACACACATAAAATCAATGAATCAGTCAGTAAAAACAATGCTGTTTTCTTCATGGAGTCTGGTGAAGCCACTCAGCTTTAGGAGCCTCTGACAACAGAGACAGAATAGCAGAGCCAGGCTAGCTGTTTCCCCCTGCTTCCAGTCTTTATGCTAAGCTAAGCTAACCACACCTTGATTAATATCCATCTTCTCATCTCTATTCACCAAAACACTGGACTGTTCCTTTAAAGGAGAGATGAATCAGCATGTTGAGGTCTTGTTTCCACCTGTGTTTCTAGGTACAGGAGCAGGTTTTATCAGATGATCCAGATAAACGAAAGACCTGATCCCAGAGCCCAAAGCTGATGTTTCAGATCAGAAGAGGAAGGCGTGTCTGTTTCTGCTGTTACACATTTATAGAAACTACAACATGAAAACATGTTTCTACTCCATCAGAGGTGAAAGGGTTAAAACACGCCGACTGTAAACAGGAAGCTGAATCTGTCGACACGTTTCATCCAAAAACAGCCCGGGGCGGACTGCACGCGCTCAGTACCAACCTGAGACTCAGACACCACACAGAGTATTTATATCCACACTGACCTGCTTTAACTTCATTTATATTTAGACTCGTGATCAACTGTGTGTGTGTGTGTGTGTGTGTGTGTGTGTGTGCTGCGTAATTATTCCTGTAGCACTAAATCTGACAGCAGTGGAAAGTAACTAAATACATTTACTTAAATACTTTACTTGAGTATTTCCATTTTCTGCTACTTTATACTTCTACTCCACTACATTGATTTGACAGCTTTCAGATTCACATTAATAATAAAAATATAATTGACAAATAAATGATGATGTATTATTATTTATTAAGATAAAACTTTATTGATCCCCGGGGAGAAACTCACAAGCAATCCAGCAGTATATAAATAAATTAAAAGTAGCTCCACATTTACCTGCTGCAATATTAATGTAATGAACACATTAATGCATCAATAATTATAATCCAGTTATATAATATATATTATTCTGCATAATGAGTCCTTTCACTTTCAGTATTAAAGATCATTTTTATCAATAACTGCATCTTCTCATCAGACTCTCCGCTCTGTTCCACTCTCTGAAGAAATAAAAGATTAAATTAGCTCTAATATTTGTGTTATCAATACTGCAGTACTCAACTCCTTCCTTTTTACATCAAGCTGTAGTACGGTAGCCTCTGAAGGACACACTTATCAATTACCATAATAGGTGTTTTGGGACCAAACAGTACTGGGGAGCTCCTCCGAGAACTACAGACCTTCAAGGGCTGTTTTTCTGTGTGCATTCGCTCCACCAACAGGAACGCTGGAGTGACGTAAGCCGGCCGGCGGTTGCTATAGCAACGTCACCCACAAGACTTTTATATTTGGCTTTGACGAGTCAACATTGCGTTGTATCTCCCCCGTCACATACACGCTCAGTAAAGCCTGGACTTCACTGTCGCTCCATCTGTTCGTGTTTTGGTCCATTTTTTAAGGCTGCCGTTACGGGCTGTTACACAGGTTTGTAAAGATGGCGGTTGCCGGTGCTGCATTGGCTCACGAGTTCGACCAATCACAGATTTAGGTTTGAGGACCTGCCTCTTCTTCCAATACTGTAGACCAGATGTTCCGGTTGGAGGTCTCCACAGGTCTGAACTTTGGAGCAGAACCGGGGAAAAGCTGCCTGAACCCGACATACAGACATTTTCAAAAGAAGAGATCGGATCCAAAAGGGACAGTAGACACACCCTCTGTGACCTAAACTCTGTGTGTGATGATGATGATGATCAGAGCTTCATCACTATCACACATACTGTCACACAGACAACAGGATCCTACCAGACCAGAAGCCTGTACTACGAAGCGGGATTTGCGGTTAGCGAGATAACTTCAGGTTCAGCTCTGGGTTTTCATCATGAATAAATCGCCATGGTAACTTATGCTGCACGGCAAACCTGCTCCGGAGCAGGTTATGTTCGAGATAACAGATCAACACGTACTAAAGCCCCGTCTACTGACCAATCAGGTCTCTTGGAAAATGACATCACCAATAGAAAAGTGCAGCTCGGTACGTGGATCATGAGAGGAACTCTTTTTATCTGAGAGATAGTTTCTCGTCGGAGGGACCGACTTATCGGTGTCATCCTACAACAGAGACTGACTGAAGCACTAAAGCTTTGTACTTATAAGAGATGAATGATAACGAAAGATAACGAAAAGAGATCCTGGGTCTGTTGAACTGGCTTCGTAGTACAGGCCTCTGATTGAAGATAGTTGGAGAAACAGGATTCATTTTGTATTTCGCTAAATCGAAAACTTTTGACAACATTTGAATGTAAACTGAGAGGAAGCAGCAGATTGGACGACAGATTGAATCAGCTCAGGAGCCAAAAAACAAAAATAACAAAACATTTCAACACCAGAGAATCATGAGCAACCAGAAATACATAAAAATAAAACAGAGGGAAAGAAGTGTGAGAGAGAGATGGAGGAGGAGGAGGAGAGGAGGCGACAGGCCAACACTTCCTCCGATCAGCGCGACAGATTTCATCAACAGGGAGATGAGACACAGAAAGTAATTACAGCGGTGAAATAAAGTGAGATGAAGTGGAGAGAAAACACAGATCAATTAAACCAGCAGTCAGTCTCACATCCAGACTGGAAATACAGAAAACGTGATACTTAAAAATAATAATCATTCATCAAGTCATTTAAAGATACACACTTACACACATGAACAGATCTATACAGTGTTCATACACATGAACACTTTAAAACTGTTTATAACTCATGAACACATGTTGAGCTTCAGCAGTAGGACAAACAAGTCTTAACTCAAGATCCACTTACTAGATTTCTTCCGAGCTTTCAGCTGCAGATGTCATGACACTGAAGAAAGATCATTAAAGATCCCCTACAGACACATTCGAAGATGTGTATAAAATACTCGCTAGGAATAATAAACAAATTCTCCGTCATGTAAAAATCTCTGAATATGTAAATATTGTTCATTTCGTTTCCACCTCACACTTGTGTGAGTTTCATACTGGACCATGATTGGCTCCAAACTATTTGTGAGGTCACAGAATCGCATCAGTACGTACGGCGTGAACCTCTACACAGTGAAGCTCAGACATCCAACTGAAGCACCAGTAATATCACACAGACCCAGAGAGCTGCAAATCAAAAATCACACTCCTTCTGAGAGTCATAACTCAGTCAGATCTCAACACATGAAACACACATTCTTAGATTCAATGTGACGTCCACTTCCCGAGGATATCATTGGGCCTTTCTCAATCTGCGTTCTTCTCTGTACTCATGTTCTTGTGTCCTTGTGAAACGTCATCTTTTGCGGCCCAAGTACTGTCCCAATACACAAGTTCGCATTTCGCCAAGAACGGTTAAAATTCCCGGAAGTGTTCTCGACAGGACCATTTTACCGAGGATGCATCGGTTGGTGACTTGTGTGGACTTGACAGCACAAATATCCCAGCATTCATTTCGGCATTCAAGCGGGGAACGGAGAGCGGCAGAAAGGGAGGCCATGGTATTTCATCACTAAATTCACTTCTGTGAGTGTTTGAGGCGAGAAGTTAACTGTGTACAATTCGAAAATTGTCAGTGTTACGAAAATTGATGGCGGATCAAAAATGTGCTCCAACGTTTTCGGAGCTGAGAAGCTCCACAAGCTAGCTAGCTACCCGGCCTGGCCCGGCTCACTGAGCTCTCCTGCCCCACAGACAGTCACACAGACCAGGAGCATAATGGCAGAGGAAAGCCAGGCCCACAACTGTAAGATATTTTTAATTTTCGTACCGCTGTTATTCTGTCATTACATTCTGAGTAATGTTGTAACATTTTAACTTAAATCAAGGGACTTTTGAGGAGACCAGGTTTTTGTTTCCTTTGTCAAAGTGTATTATTGACGCTAATGGGCTTAGATGCTACATGCTTCTTTCTAACTAAAATAGTTGGTGATTTATAGAGGCGTTTTTTCTGTTGTCATTGCCATTCTTATGGAGCGTATTTAAAAAAACAAAAGACAAAACAACTAATAACCATATACACAATAATTTGTAATTATTCATCAGAAAAGCAATATTAATAACAATTTTACATCACAGATAACAATTTAACTAATATAATGATGGTAATAATAATTGTAATAACATTTTCATTTCACAGCATTCAGTAAACATTTAACCTTGGGATTTACCCCCTCAGTTATAATCATGCTCCCTCAGACATGCAGCCAGCTCTCCAGGGGCAGACACCTGTGCAGCAAGTCTGGCACGGAGATTATTGCCTGAGAGCTCCTGACCATCATCAGGAACATTCCCTTGATCTTCTTCATCCTCCTCGTGACGTTCCTCCTCCTCCTCCAGCATATCGCCTGTCGACAGATGATGTTCCTGGCCTTGGCATGGTGCTTGTTGAAGTGTGCTTCAACTTGGCCTGATAATTAAAATACAGGTAACATAAAATCTATGGCTACATAGCCAGAGGCAAACGCTAAGATAGCAAAACGCTGTCCCATACTCCTCCTCCTCATCCTCGCTCTTTTCGTCTCCAGTCTCCTCCTCAGCTCAGCAGCCTCCTCTTCTGCTTCTCGGTAAAGCATACCGACGGTAGCTGCCAACATTGCCCGGCCCATCTTTGTTCGTAGTTATTTTACCCTAATATTTTGTCTTTAAATCAAATGTGAACCACAAACAATAGCCTTTACTGGGGTTTTTTCCCGCCGTTGGCTCACGATGTACAGGAAATCCTTGGCTCGTGACACTTAGAAGCACTTTGAAAAAAATAAAAATAAACAACAGAAGCAGTCTGAAAGGGGACTGTCGTTGCTTTATTATTATAAATAGACATTACATTATCGTTAGTGTACAGTTGTTTTGGGTGATAAAGCCTGGCTGTTATTTTGGAGCACTGCAGGCGGCCTCTGTGCTGGAGGTATTGCGCAATACCAGCAAGCACGCATCGTCTCAAACTGTCAGCAGCGCTCTGTGTGCTTGTGACCTTGCGAGTTCATTCTTCCAAGAACGACTAGCAAGAACGTTCTCCCCAAGAACACAAGTCCGTCCTTTGCATTCTTAGGTTTGAGAAAGGCCCATTATCTCTGATGCCCATCCAGAACAAACAACCAGAAATCCATTTAGAACCCAGAGAACACATAGGCTGTGGAAGCTGTTTCTAACTGTTCTTCAGTATCACAGCGATCCAGTGATGTTGTCTGTACATCCCTGGTCCACTGCAGACAGGAGCTGCTGACAGCTCATTCATTCACTGCTGATGGACACACTTTGACTACATGTGAACACATATAGATCAGAGTAGATGAGGCGTGTTCAGCCTCTCAGTTTCACCTCACACACTGCAGCCATGTTAGTGCAGAGGCTGACATGACAGGCTGTTTGTCTGCCTCCTGTCTGTAACGCAGCCGGACCTCACAGCACCAACACTGCAGCTGCTGCTGCTGCTTCTCTGCTTAAAAACAAACTGCAGCTCAACTTACATTTAAATACAGGAAGCTGAAAACATCTTAAAAAGTCCCCCCCACCACCACCACCAGTATACCTGCTGAGATGACTTATTGACGAGCTGTCAGGCATCGCCGTGGCAACAATCACTTTCCCTCGTTAGAAACACATTGAGCAGTTGTTGTGTTGTACAGACAGTCAGCAGCAGGATCAGTTCAGATCGATGTGAGGACGCAGTGTTCATCCACACATAATTATTCTGATTTACATTTAAACCCCGACAGCAGGAAACACTTCAGCTGTGTGTTTGTGTCCAGTGGACCCGGCGGCGGCGTGTTCTGGTCTCATTACGGCTCCGTTGTGCTTCAGATGTTCTGTTCTTCAGCAGAATACATTTCTAATGCAGTTTAAAGTTGTTTTGCTGACATTTTCTGTGTCATTGTTTTTAAATGATGTATTTTCAGCCAGGCTGGCTGCGTCATGACGGTCCGTCTGTTCACCACTTGGGTCGCGACTGAAATATCTCAACAGCTGTTGGATGGACTGTCTGAGGTTCAGCTGGTTGAATGTGTGTACAAGCTGCAGTCTAGTAATTACACTAACCCGATATAAAGTGAAGCATTAGGGCCCCAAAAATGCTGAAGCTGGACCTGAGGGCCCCTCCTGCGTGTCCTCCAGAAGACATTGGTGCAAACTGAAGGTTAATGTCGTGTTCGGGTCACAGCGGAGTCTCCAGGTTCAGACTCCACATCAGCAACAAGTCCTGACTGAATCCGTTTATTCTGATCCATCAGCTGCTGCCAAGTGAGCAGCTGTTCTTCCTGCGGTCCACAGAAAAACACACAACATGAACACACAACACACACACTGGCTCCATCCACACTACTACGTTTTCATTTTAAAACACCAACTTTTGCTGCGTTTACACCTAGCGTCCACACTACTCCGGCGTTTTATAACCCCTACAACGGAGACCTTTTAAAACGCTGCTGACCCCATTTTAGTTTGAAAACTCCAGGTTGTGTTTTAGTGAGGACGGGCGGAAACAGAGACGTTTTAAAACGATGACGCAGACACCCACGTTCACTTCCTGATTGGATCTTATCAGCCACGACGTGTCCTTCCCTGATTTGTCACTATCACGTAACCCTTTCCCAGACGAAAACAAACAGCCTTGAGTAGCAGCGGTTAATTCATCATGGAGAACGAATCACATCACTTCCTGTCAGTAACAGTTCCACCTGGTCGTCGGTCCAAACAGAGAAAATCTCTGCTCTGACTTTTCTCCACCGCTGTTCTTCGTTTGTAGGATTTCCTGCAGCTAAGCGACCAGCCACAGAGCAGACAATCTGCTGTGTATGTTTGTTTGGGTCACACACGTTTGCGTCCTCTGAACTCAGGGTGCTGCAGATACATGTTTCATAGTTTCATTAGGAGAAATAAAGATCACTGCTACAGTACACATACATGCATACACATATATAATGTATACAAATACATATGCATACATATACTTATATAATGTAAGAAATACACACTTTGAACTTCTTTCTGTCTGTTTATATCTGTCACTTTTCTTCTTCTCTTCTGCAGATACTTAGAAGTCTCAAACTGCCTAAAAATAATAAACTCACAGCTCTGACCTGTTTTTAAATTTTCCTTTCTTCTTCTTCTTTTTCTTCTTCGCTGCTCTATAAACATGCAGCTAAAATATCACAGTTAAGCTTTTTTAAACACACGTTTCTTTTTTCCACAAAGAAACTGTCTACAGATGATTTTTTTGTTTGTATTTCAGTGAAGAAAACTGCACACACACACACACATGCCGCCAGTTAGTAATGGTTATTGATCTGTGGTCGTCTCTTCTGATCTCTGGCTGTAATTGATCAGTGCTGCTGTCAGTCTGAACTGAGTCACCGGCGCCGGCTGGACGCCAACACACAAACACACACACACACAATTATGTTTGACAGTAACAAAGGGGGTAATGGCGGTCAATAGCGATAGTTATGTAACCTGATGATGATGATGATGGGGCATCATTACACACACACACACACAG
This sequence comes from Macquaria ambigua, assembly GCA_008360985.2. Classification (NCBI taxonomy): domain Eukaryota; kingdom Metazoa; phylum Chordata; class Actinopteri; order Centrarchiformes; family Percichthyidae; genus Macquaria; species Macquaria ambigua. The sequence continues at coordinate 40,405 of VMKM01003058.1, forward strand.
CTCCTCCTCTCTGCAGGAAGGTGGATGAGCGGCGCTGAGCTACAATCTGTTTGACAGATGACTGTGTGTGTGTGTGTGTGTGTGTGTGTTCTTCAGTTGAATGTGCAGTGTTAACATGCACTGTTCATGTTCATGTTCTGCTTTTAATGGAACATTTCTGCATTTTACAGCCCAGGCGTTACACAGTATATATTAAAGTATATATTAAAATATATGCATACAAGTATACAAGTAATATAAATGTTAAATGTATATAATCTAACAAATCATTAATACATTGGTGATCATGGTTTCCATAATAATGTTAGTAGACAAAAAGAACACCTCATAAATTGCTGCATTATAATGCACACACACACACACACACACCTCGGCAGCATTTAGCGCTCATTTGTCAGAAACAGACGGCGACAAATCCGACTTTTCCCGACGCCGAGGAACAGAGTTCACATGTCGACTCCCACAGAGTCTGCTGACAAATCAGAGCAGCTTTCAGCCGCACGCTCAGCTAATCCAGAGAGCTCTGATGATCACACACACACACACACACACACACAGTGCATATCAGTGTGTTTGATATGCTAATTAGCCTATGACAGCATCAGGTGACTCGTAGAGAAGCAGCCAAATGCTGCTTTACTGGAATAAAGTCAGTGTGAATCTGCATATGCTGTAGTGTGTGTGTGTGTGTGTGTGTGTGTGTGTGTGTGTAGTGGCTCTTCCTGCTGATAGAATAAACTCCCCTGTAGGCTGTTATATTCATTACAAGTTCAAAATCAAAAGTATTCAATAGAAAGCAGTAAAGTTTGTCATTTCAGTGTTTAACTTGTTTCATCTTCCACTATGTAACAGTTAGCATGTTAGCGAGCTAAATGTTGATCCAGCATTTTTCACGGGTTCGCCGTGGCCAAATTTAGCTTGTGTTTTAGCACGCTAGTTAGCAGTATGAATCTGCTGTGGTGGATGTGCAGTATGACCTGTTTCCTGTTTCCTGTCTGTACGTTTCTGAAGCAGGATGATGAAGTCTGTGTTAAACCAACGCCGCTGAGACAGGAAGTCCAGTCTGAGTAACAGATCAGACAACAGAACACTGCATAGACGTTTACTATTCTCACTTTTACAACTCTCAAAGTACTCAAAGTCATCAACAGGAATGTGCGCTTGATTTATTTAAGTGATTGTCCAGTGCAGATCTTGCAGGGTGACGTCTCATGTCTTTGCAGCAGCAGTTGAGTCAGGTTCAGCTTGTTCGATGGTCTGGTTCCGTGTGTCGGTCTGAACGCCGCCTCAGAAGCAGAGTCCTCCTTCCAGGGTGCACGTCTGCAGAGGTCAAAACTCCAGCAACAACTTTACACGTTTCCTCATAAAACACGTTGCAAAGAATTTTTAACTAAGATGGTCATCAGGAACATGGCCGCCGTCTTATTTAAATGTTGGGTTTTATAAAGTCAGAAGATACTGAGATTCAGTCAGAGGTTTACCTTCTTTCATACAGCAGCTTCTACTGCAGTGTGTGTGTGTGTGTGTGTGTGTGTGTGTGTGTGTGTGTGATGTTCCAGTAGTTTTCTTGTTTCAGCTTCCAGCAGGAACATTGAGGGTTGTTGTCATTCAGAGCTGCAACATCACACACACACACACACACTGAGGAGGACATCTAGATGTGAAAATATGTATATACAGAACAAACACACACACACACACACGCGCACAGAAAGCAGACTCACACAGATCCAGGAACAGTCAATATTTCTACAAAATCCTGTTTTGCAGTCTCAGCAGGACTCTCTCTGTCTAAATATGACTTTCTGTGTAACTTGTTTTTTAAGCAGCATTAAAAACAGGACGGAGCGTTGAGCACTTTATTCTGAAAATATCACTTCTTTTCACATAAAACACAGAGAGTAGAATAAGTTTCTAAGTTGTTTTTCTGCGTCTGTTTGTCATTCCTGAACACTGATCACAGATCTGTGCAGGTAGTTTTATATCTTTAATCAGGATCCAAATGTCATGATGTGACATTCACATTTTAACGCTCCCCCTTTAAAACTTTAGACTCTGTTATAGACTCTTTTTAGATGTCTACATTTTTAGGCTCAGTAGTACTCAATCTTTTACTAAAGTAATAATAGTAATACCACAGTGTAGAAATACTCTGTTACAAGTAAAAGTCCTGCATTCAAAATATTACTCAAAAGTACTCATTATGCAGAATAATCTATATTATATTATTGGATTATAGTTATTGATGCATTAATGTGTTCATCTCTTTAATGTTGCAGCAGGTAAATGACTTTATATTCTGCTGGTAGTTTAATATATAATAATACATCATTTATTAGTTCATTTATATTTTTTATTAATAATTTAAATCTACAACATAACTAAAGCTGTCAGATAAATGTAGTGGAGTAAAAGTATAAAGTAGCATAAAATGGAAATACTCGAATAAAGTACAAATACCTCAAAATTGTACTTAAGTACAGTATTTGAGTACATGTACGTGGTTAAGTAGTTAGTTCTGTAGTTTTGTCAATCATTCCTATCAGCGATCGATCGCTCTGCGGTGACGTTGTGGCTCCGGATCTGAAATGAAGCTGATAACTAAAACGTTGTGTTCACTGACATTACATTACGTTCAGGTTTCACTCACTGACGTCCTCCAGAGCTGTGAACTGCCGCACGCTGTCTCCACAGTCTGGAGTCTGCTCGGTTGCCATGGAGACGGAGCTTTTAGAGATTGTTGAAACGTGTGTGACAAAATAATCCAAGTTCAAAGGTCCACTTACTCGCTTTTCTGAGACTGACACCCGAGCCAGCAACATCCACCGAGGAAGGCTGTGAGATATGGTTGAAAGCTCTGAAAAGCACGTAAGTGAGCCTTTGAGCTGAGTTTGTACCAAATGTCAAGAATGAACTCTCATCAATGAAGTCTCTCAGCTGTTTACCCAGCATGCACCTCTGCCGTGTTTCATATAAACAGTTTAATATGTAAACAAACTGTTTCCACAGGAGAGTGTGTGTGTGTGTGTGTGTGTGTGTGTGTGTGTGTGTGTGATGAGCAGTAAATTGATTGCATGAATAAAACAGCGTCCTCTCTCTGCTGTCAAATCCAAACTGGAGACTCTTGCATGAAAGCAACACACACACACACACTTCCCCGCTGTGGGGAAACAGCAGAGCAGTAAATTGACGACATGAATAATCACAGTTTCATTCATTGTTCTTCATTCTGCTGAATTACATCTCAGTTTCCTCCAAAATGAGAAATCAAACGGCTGCGACAGTATTTAAATATAACGAAGTATACATGGTGTTTAAAAAGGTACGACAGCTGTACTTGTACTTTATTTGAGAACTTCCCATACCTGCAAACTAGTCGCTTTTCAGCTAAATTCGCCATTTTGAATCAAAATATGTCATTCACGTGAATCGTGTAGATCCGAACGTTTCAGAAAGCTGTTGTCACGTCGCGATCTTCTTCTCAGTAGAACATCTTTGGTGAGACGTTTAGAGTCCTTTGGCCAATCAGAATCAAGATAACTGCATCCCATGGATGTATAAAGACAACTTTTCGTGGTACTGCTACAATGGACGCTAGTTTTGAGGTAACTGCCGGGCCGTTGCCGTCGCAGAACCTCTTGCTTTTCATTTTGGCGTCCATGTTAATAATAGGTTATACATACGGTTCTCAGCAGAAATACACAGTGAAATGATGTGTTGATAGTCATATTGACTATTGATGTCTGTAGAATATGTCACAGACGTGAAAAAAATAAAAAATAAACTTTTTTTAACTCCCCAGTTACAATTGAGCACAAGCCTCTTAACCTTTTCCTGTGTAAACTAAATCTAAATGAAATGTATAATGAAATGAAACAGTCTGTTATTGATGGCCGTTATCAAAGGCAAACTCAGTGTAGAGAGACGGAGCTGGCAGCAGCAGGATCGCTCTCTGTGTGACTCCACACGCCTGCCAGAAGCAGCAGTTCAGCAGGCAGCCGTCGTGCTGCTCAGGTCGGCTGTGTGGCCCGGCCGTTAACGTTAGGTAACTAGTTGCTAAAGTAACGTTAACTTGCCAAATCAAGTTGAAGTGTGTCGTGATAAATGTTTCCTAACGTTACCCCATCAAATCTTTCCCAACCTGTTTATAACAGAAAGCTTGTCAGCTTGTTAGCACGTCAGCTAACGTTAACGAAGAAATAAACTCAATTCGGAAACAGCACTGGTTTCAATAAATGTGTTTTTTTGCCTTAAGTAAATGTTGTCTTTTCCCGTTATTTTCTTCTCAGAGTGCACCAGAATGCTTCGTTTACATGTTAAAATCCCCAAAAAAATCTTATGGGGGAGGACGCCCCCAGACCCCCTACAGGGGTTGACTTTACAAACATGTCACCTTTCGTCACCACCAGGTGTGTTTAGTGACGAGTGTTTGGCCTCCAGCTGTCAGAGTCCTCAGGCTGAACCTCTCTGCAGTTTGTATCACAGAGACCTCAGTGTCCTGCTGCAGGACCTTCAGCAGGAAACACAGCTCTTCAAGACCTTAAACTATTTGGATTCAAGGCCTGGAAAAGGGTTTAATGTCTGTTAAAGAGGTTTGATTCTTCCTCAGCATCCAAACCAAACATGTTGGTGATTTTTGTCCTGAATCTTTTGCCTCTCTGACACGGCTTCCAAAAGTCGTACCAGGGCTGACCCAGAACCTGTTTGGACCCCGAGCAGGATGTTTGAGCCTCAGGCTGGTTCTGAATTTTACGAGTTTTCATCTTGTATCCGTGTGTAAAAACAGCAGAAGGAAATAATCAATAATTGAGTCAAATATCTGTTGAGAATAACAAAAAGCTGCTCTGCTGTTAAATTAATCAAAATTCAGAAACTTAAGAAGTAACACAGCTGCTTCTGTGTGTATGATTAATCCATACGATAAACAGCATCTATACCAAAAATATTCAAATAAAAAACTATTTACAAATATAAAGCCTCGTGGCCATTACTGAGCGATGGAGGGAGAGCTACCTGCAGTGTTTTTACATAAAACATAACATTAATCTTCAGGAGAAACGAGCAGTGGAGCTACATCACACAGCAAACAGCATGTATATAAAGAGTGATTGTTTAAACCATCATTGATCAAATCCATTGATAACGAGGTGAGATGAGTCAGGATCAGCAGCTGATTGATCGATCATATCGTACGTTTGCTTCGCAGTCACAAAACTGATACTGTAACAAAACAAGAGTCAGAGATTCGACAGATCTGAGCTCAATTCTGCATCAAATTTAGAAAAATCGATATGTTGTCAAAAATCTTTCCAAATAAATCTGTAAATAAATAAATAGTGTCAGCTAAAGGTAACAAACTCCACCGACCAGCAGCTCTGAAGCTCGCTGATTAACATGATTTTTAATCCGTACACAAAGTAAAAAAGTCAAAAGAGTCAAAACGACATGAACATGACGTTGAAGTATTTGAAGAAGTGAAACTTATTCAACAATAAAGAGCAAAATCAAAGCAAACAGCTGCAGATAAGCAGTGAGCAGGTATCAGATACAATAACAACAGATGTCACAGTCACTTCCTGTCGCACACAACAGCGATCCATCATCTTTACCGTCTCTTTACAATCTGCAGCCGAACATGTTTCTGTCTGTTTATCACACAAGGAAGAAAAGTTTGGAAGAAAGAATCTTTTAGATAAACGTGTAGCATCTGTTTTCATCTGTTTACACGTCAAGTTTCACACAGTTGAGTCAGTGGAGCGCAAGGCCGAGAGGTGTGGAGGACCAGTGGAGAACAGGTGGAGGTGAGAGGGAGCATTTAAAGGAGAGAAGCCCGGGAGGAACGGGCAGATAAATGCTGCAGAATGACAGATATGTTCACAAGCTTCGACATGGTTAGTGTTTAAAATAAAACATGCTAGCAGGGCCGCCCTCAGCAGTCACAGTATCACAGCTATCCTTCCAGAGTTGGTATCAACACTTAATGATGCTTTGTAGGAAAGCAGGAAAATAAAGACCTGCATACTCTGTTCTGTCCGGTGGAAGTGATCCTGTTACTCAGAGCTTCTTCATCATAGAAGTGCAACTGACTAACTCTTAAAACTGAGGACGCTTGGCTGTTTTTAACTAGTTTGGATGTATTATGAAGCAGTTTTTGTGTGTAGTAATAAAACTAAAAAATATGTTACTGGCAAACAGAGAACTGAGAAAATCACACGGCCTGTTGTTAATGTGTGGAGATCGGCCTGCACTGACTCATCATCCTCCCAGTCCGACCCTGTTCACGACCTTCAGCTGCTCTCTCAGGATTTCTACCCTCGACCTCTGACAGCATCGATGCCTCGCTTGTTGCATGAATCTAATTTTTACCTGCAGAGAGGAAACTCACTCACACACACACACACACACAGAGTGAGGCTGTTTAGCCTGAAGCGGTATCGAAGGCCGGTTTGGTTTCAGGATCAGAAACAAGCTGCTGTTTGCATGTGAATCAGCTGCTGCAGAGGCTCCGCTCCTGTTGATACACCGAACCCAGGCAGAGATTAGACCGACCCGACAGACGTGGGGCATTTCACTTTATTATCAGAATATCTTTCTGAAATGTGTCTTGCGTCCCAAAGCGAGCCCTGTTTTACACACACAACAAAACACAACAAGACAAATACTACACACACATCTTCCATCAGACATTGCGAACAGGTAGCTGCAGTGAGATCAATCAGTTGGGAATGGAAATGAGTTGCAGGAGCGACTCCTGCTGGTTTTATTCCACGTAGTTAGTGAAAGACAACCGACGCAACGTCTGTGACGTCCAGACAAAAAGAGAAGGGTTTTATTTCCTTGTCTCACTGAGTTTGACAACTTGAACGACAAGTAGGATGATGTTGACCTCCGGTTTCCACCTCAGCGTGTTTCCAGGTGTTTCCAGGTGTTGGGGAGTTCTACTGCATATGTTGTAAAGTAGTATAAAGCTTTTAGTGTCTCAGAGGGAGCTGTGTGCAGTCTGATAAATGTCCTCGAGTGATGTCACTTGAGTCAGCGTGGGTCGGGGCTGAAGATGAAAACAGTGTGTTGGTGTGGAGTTAGAGAGAAGTGAGCTGACAGACCTCTGCTGCAGGCTACGTTAGCCTCTCTCTCTGTCTCTCTGTCTCTCTCTCTGTCTCTCTGTCTCTCTCTCTCTCTCTGTCTCTGTCTCTCTCTGTCTCTCTCTGTCTCTGTCTCTGTCTCTCTCTCTCTGTCTGTCTCTCTCTCTCTGTCTCTCTCTGTCTCTCTCTCTCTCTCTCTCTCTGTCTGTCTCTCTCTCTCTCTCTGTCTCTCTCTGTCTCTCTCTCTCTGTCTCTCTC
>VMKM01003059.1:0-47740 GCA_008360985.2 Macquaria ambigua
ACCACTATCAGCTTGTACTATTGCGACCTGGCAGGACTAATCCACCAAGTGTCACTGTTTACACCAAAGTCTTAGCGTCATCAGCATATTGTACAGAAACTGCAATGCATCAGACATTTTTTCACTCTTTCATCATCAGCTTTGGGTTCTAGACATCCACTATAACTTTTTGTTCTTTTCTGACAACTGTGTAACCCAGCATGGCCTTCTGTCACTGTAACCCATCCAGGTTACAGTGACAGATTGCTGTTGTTCTCAGCTGTTATATGCATGTCTACTAGCTTGAAAGAGGTTTTGCTATTTTTCTGGGTTTGCACACAGGAACGCAACTGACAGAGTGAATACTTGGTGGCATCAACAACCATACCTCATTCACAGTAACTAACAGTAACCTTGCATTTATACAGCCATCGGCTTGATCGCCCAGTCATTGAAAGTTCATTGATTTTCTATGGAGCAGCATTTCCAGTGTATACAAAATACAAAAACAGCTGGACCAATTTTAATTTTTGGCAGCCATAATTGATCACATTTTCCAAACTAACTTGATAGGTTCCAAGATCCATTAGCAGCCATTCAAATTTACAAAAAATACGACAAAAGGGCAAAAGATATAAAATGCAGCGCAATCTTTGTAGCATTTCATCACACTTGCTGTGTGGTGGAGCATCAGCTCAGTGTTTTTTTGGGCAACAGATCCTCTTTTTGTGGTATTCTACAAACCACTGGCTTGTATTTTCTATACACTTCAGTCAGTGTATAATAATGGACAGACCCTTTGAGCAGAAGCTGCACCATCCCCAGTTATCAGAGTGAAGTGGTCAATGTCCAAACTCTTCTTGTGCTTGTACAGTGTAATCAGAAAACTTTGTATTTTATGTCAATATTCAGTTTTGGTAAAGAACCAAGAAACCAACACTAATTTTACCATAAATGGACATTTCAACCGATTGCTTAAGCAAATTCCAAAAAAAAAAACTGAACAGTGATCAGACTTTTTTTGGGGGGGGTGTATCCATCATTCTGTTCAGTAAACCTCAAACTAGAGAAAATATGGTTACCTATGGAAAGTCCACCATACCCAGGTCACATCCCAACAGCGATTATACTGCCGCTAACTTCCTGGAAGGAAGCCACCTGAAAAGATTTGGTTCTGAAAACCACAATACACCCTGGGGATTTTTTTAAGGATGGCTCAGTCAGGTCTAGTTAAGTACAATTCAGCGAGATATCCCAACTCAGACTGTGCTCTACCAAATTATTGAGAAAACCATTGAAGGGTTTTTGAAGACGTTGTGTATGCTTGGAATAACCAAGACTTTGTCACCACACACCTACAACATGGCCAGCGATAAATTAAACTTTGGCAATTCAACGATTAAGTTGAACCAGTACTATGTTGTGACCACTGAATAAGTCACAGGCTACATAACTGGGGACTAAAACATGAAATCGATTTTTATGCAGTTGAAAAATAGCCTAAATCTGATGGAAAAAGCAACAATTCCTCTCTGTGGACTAAATGTAGACTTCTCACTTTCCTCACAGTATCTGTCTTTGTTACTGCACATGCCAACAACATCATGTAATCAATATGGCTCAACATTGATCCATACTGATCCTCTGTGTCTAAGTAATCATTTGTCACTTACTCAGTGGTCAGCATTACCACACTGTCATCTGCACATTAGCCAGCGCAGGCCTCTAGCCAATAAATATATTACATGACATGTAAAAGACACATGATGACAAGTCACATCTGAAGACATAACATGACACACTGATAACTGATAGAGAGAGCGATGTTTCTGTAATGTGTATTGAGGGAGAGGTTGTTCAGTGAGTAACAGGGAAAGACTAACTACGTGTGTGTGTGCTGATATGTGTTCTTGCATTGCTGTTTATGCATAACTGTATTCCTCCACCCTGTGTTAGCGAGTGTGTGTTTGTGTGAGAAGATAGCAAGTGCAGGTGAAGGTCATCAGGAGGAGGGGGGGCACTGTTGTCCCACTGAGCTGGATTTGGCAGCACTCTCACAGTCTATGAGAAGTGTTGTGCAAATGGGGCTCAGTGCGGGGCTCCATAAAGTACATCCAAACTAAGTGTGTGTTTGTGCGAGTGTGTGTGTATGTTGGCAGAGTTGATGTAGAGGCAGAGGGGGTGACTTGGGACACATATTGAGGTCGCCCGAGAGTGCAGCAAGTGCACGACATTGTGCTAGGCCAGCGGAACTATTTTTTGAGGGTGTGGGCACCAACACTTGCTCCAAACACTGGCGTGTCCCAGATCTCCTCCCATGTATTCTTTAGTGCCGTAGCTGCATCGTATCCATTATTAAAGCAGAGGGATGGAGGGAGGGGAGGAGAGACTTAGAGAGAAAGTGCGAGAGGGAAGGGGAGAAAGAGAGCAAAATAATTGGGGGAGGGACAAGGGCGCAAAAACACATGGGTGAAAATGTTGACAACGGGAAGAGTTGACAGAGAGGTTGAAGGTAATAAAGAGACAAAGTGGGAGAAAGTGAGGTAGAAAGAAAGAAAGAGCTGGGGTGCCAGTTCATCTTTAATTTTGAGCATGAAGTATAAACCAGAATTATCTTAGCATGCAGAGGTTTAGGACATATATGGAGGTATTTGTGATTGATGGAGCAGCTGTAATGGGTCTGATGTCCTTTCTTCTATTCAGTGTATTGCTTTATACGGGCCGTCTTTGCCTACAGCACACGAGGTGGACCCAAACAACCGGCAGGATGATTGATGTGGACAGCAGCAAGTCACAGACAGTCCTTCACACAATGCCGCACACGTTAATGTGCTTAATAGTACTAGTCCCGCCCCTTTACCAAGATGGCTAATGTTTACTCTCTGCATGCAATCGAGTCTGGAGCACACCAGGTGAACAATCTGTCATAATTACAGAAGTCGGTGAGAGTGTGTGTGTATTCTTGTATACTTGTGCGTGTCCATTAATGTCCGGTGTAGCCACGGTGAGATGCTCTTTATCTGCAGGCCAACAGAAGCAGAGCCAGAGCTGAACAGCCTGATGACAGATGACAGTGGATATTTATCTTCAGTGTTCACATTCATCATCCGAACAGCACAGAGCACAAGGTGTTACACTGTATGCAAACACTATGTGCGCGTGCGCGCGTGTGTACGTGTACCTGTCTTCTGCAGAAACTTCAGGAACTTGGGAAGAAAAATCAAACTTCCTTACAAACACAAATTAACTACTGAATCAAACAACTTTTAACGCTGGCAAATGAACTTAGTCAGAGAGAATGGGGATAAATGAAAGAGGTAAACCGCACAACAAGTCATCAAAAGACACTTGATTTTCTAAGCCCACAAACACAGAGTCAGCAGTTGTGCTCTTTAAGAATTTAAGTTCTTTAATCCGGTAGCAAAGGGCCTTGCTCCCTGCTCCTGAGCCCTCTACAGTAAAGGCAGGGTGTTTGATTCACAGTGGCTTTTCTCATGCTTTTCTCACCAACAAAGCACTAATTACAGCATGAGTGAGTGGCTGTGTTGGCTAAAGCTGGCCTGCTAGGACATGAAAGGATAGCAGCACAGGCTGCACTCCCGCCTGCTAACGCTGTAATTAACTCTGTGACACGACATTCCTCCTTCTTTCCCCGCTCTTCTCTCGCTCTTTCTCTCTTACACACACACACACCTCTTTCTCTTCCCCCTCTCCCTCTATGAGCAGCGGAGGAATCAAATTTAGCAAGATCATGCTTTGGTCAATAAGAACAAGAGAGGGAGGGAGCGAGATGCAGGAGAAGAGATGGGAGGGTTAGGGGAGGTTAGGGAAAGAGGGACAGTCATCAGTACACACCCCTACACACCCCCTTCCCTCACCTCATCGCCAGCCGTGCTGAACCAAACCTGACAGCTATTCAATTTTCCCAAAGCTAAATCTAATCTGCAGCCGTCTCCCCCTCACTGACATACTGTTACACTGGAACGCCTCAGCCATCACCCACCCTTGGCAGCAGATTGGCACCATCACACATACTTTCCCCACCACATCCACACAGACACTCACACACACACACACACGCACGCAAGCACAGATATACAGTGTCATCCATGGGGCAAAAAGGGCAAATAGAGGGCAAAAAGAGAAATAAGTAAAACTGCTCTTCAAATGAGTCTGAAGAACAAGTGATGGTGTTTGATCATACAATGCTGAATTTTTTATGGGCCCAAAAAAGAACTTATTGTAATACCTTAGCAGCAATAGTGAAAGCTATTATTTGTATCATATATTTTTTTTCCACCAGGCTGAAACACAGAAGCTTAACCCCCTAAAAACGTTTTGACTAACCACCAAAAAAATCTGTTAAGTTTTTTGATAATATATCTCCCCACAGGATTGTCTAAAAGCCTTCTCCAAGAATGTAATTCTGGTGGAGAAATACTATCGCTTAATTTTATATATTTATTTATTTGTTTAAAAACACCTTACAGAATGATCCTAGAAACTACTAAGTGTAATTTGTGGATACAGAATGTAAACTTCTCATCAAATAATTAAAATCCACACATTCCCCAACCTCAGTATAACCAGCACCGAGTGTCCTCAATTGGTAGCTACGGCACTGTACATAGCTTCTAACATGTTACTGTGCACACAGAAATCACAGAAATCTCTCTAGTATTGAGTTTATCAAAGTAACTTTAGCAACAAGAAATAAAAGGCACTTAAACTACATCAATTTCTTTTTAACAAGTATGACAAATGCATCAGGAATGCTAAATCAAATTAAAACTTTAAGTGCTGTTTAATATGAGAGCTGCGTGGAAAAATATAAAAAGAAAAACTCATATTGCAGTTCTGCACACAGCAAAGTCATTCTTCCACTGTTGTCATCCAAATATGTAATTAATTTTAAATGAACGTGAAAAACTGAAATGCATAATCATTTCCACTTCAAAATTAGATAATTAGTCATGCTCTTAAATCTGGTTAGTGTGACTAAAATACATATTCAGAACAAAAAGAGATCTTTTTTTCCAAAACAGACAAACATGAAACTGCCTTCTCTCTGTGAAACACGTCTTATAGAAAGGTAAAAAAAAAACATATATATATATATCGTTGTTGTGTGTAAATCACTTAACTCATCATGTGAGACAACGTTAACTGATCTCACTGAAACCCATTAAAAATAAACTGGTGTCAAGCAAAAAATGTTTTTGTACTGACCTGTATGAAAGATGCTAAACAAATGAAGTTTGATTGATTCCCATTTTTTGAAAAGGTGACACTGGTAGGTTTTTATTTCCAGGTTTTTTATCAGTCAGTGATACTATTGTAAAACTACCGCACATACAGTATATGTTAAGTTTATTAAGGTAGTGAAAAAAAAAGACAAAGCGCGTACTGCAGGGCTAGAGGCGCTGGCAACTGCAAGATGAACATGAAGCCAGAAAAAACATATATATACATATTTTATATTTCCTTTTTTCTGACTTTGTTAAGGCACAGTAGTATTCAAGATTTAAAAACTATATTTCAGTGGATGCTCATACATTTATTTGATGTAAATCACTTATAACAAACAAATATTTTGTAGCAAAAGCTGATGACTGGCTACATCAGTGGATACAAATTTATCCACGGTTCTTCTCCTCCCTCTCTGTAACTCTTTCTCTCTACACTCCATAAACCCAGCATGCGCATGTTGTGCGTCTGTGTAAGCCTTTTGCCGCTTCACTTCCCTGGACAACTTTAATACTGGTATATATTTTTCATCTCTTCTTCCGCTCATTCTTTAGGAATATTGTCAGCAGACATGTCAGTGGCTTGCCGTGGTATAGGAGAATGGTATGGCACCACTCTGCATCAGAGACCATACATGCACACACACCCAGACACACACTCTTCTTCCCCACCCAGGCAAATCGATTCCAGCATACTCTTGTCACACATCATTACACCGTCCCATCATCCTCTGCTCTTTTGCTCTGTGTACGCACCTCTGAGAGTGAGAGAGGCAGCGTGTATGTGTGATTGAGCATGCTTTAAGTAGGTATGCAAACTTAACACACGCATACGTGCGCTGCAAAGCACATATGCCTGCTGCCTTTTCCTCACCCTCAGGTACTGCTTATGTGTTTAAAAATAGAAAAGCAGACGTGCAAGGATAACTTTCAGACAGCCGCGGTGGCGATCCCACCGAATGGTCATTTGTCTTGTATCTTACCATTACCAAGAGGCTTGAAGTTATTTCAGCGTGGCATAATGTCCCACTACTTTGATTCAAGAAAGCCATAACATCAGTGAGGTGAAAACTAGTCTAGCCAACAACACATACACACACACACAGACAGACACAGCCATCACAGCCAGGCTGGCTCATATAGACAGGTTGCTCAATGATACATGAAATTAAAGATTTCAACAGAATAGCAGTGAAGAGGGTAAAACACACAGAGCTAATTCTAACTATCAGTGGGAGATGTTTAATGTGTCTCAAGCAGAAGTCTCCTGTCCTTTGTATGGGTGTGTGAGTGTGTGTATACACAGTGCGCGTATGTACAGTGTTCTATGTGTACATGTATTGTATTTGTACATACAAATACAGAATACTGCTAACATCTGATTTGTGTAACAAATTGAAGGCATTATCGATCATGTTTTTTTTTTTTCTTTCTTCAGGGACACATACACATAAGTGCATACACACTCTCTCTCTCACACACACACACACACACACATATATATACACGCCCTGACTGGTTTAACCTTGAAACAAGAGCTATTTCCGATGGAGACAGGAAGCGTGGAAAGGGAGGACAAATCAGGACAGGAGAGGAAAGAGGAGGGGGCATGAAAGGCCAAATGTGGTCCAACTGGATTTAAAAAAAAAAAAGATGTAAGATTTTAAATGTTGTCTCTGAAAACAGCAGCAAACAAATCAGCTTATTTGAAGTTGTTTTGCAACTAAGTAGTCATGCAATAATTTAATTATTTATGACTATTTCAAGTCATAAATCCGTTCAGACTTGATCCTACAAACCTGTTTTCATTCTGACTGAAATGACTGAAAGCATCTCAATGCATTATGTATGAAAATATTAAATTAATATACTAATGTATTTGGATTAGGGCTGTCACTCAATTAAAAAGAATCAATTATGATTAATCACACTCTTGCACTTTCTTTTTTAAGAATATCTCTCATTTAAGATGACTGAATTGGAAGTCAAATCAAGCATCAAATGAATGCAGAGTCAACACAAAGGAAGTATCAAATTCAAATTGTAGCATTTTAACTTGGAACACAAAGTAACAGCATGAGCCACAATAGGTGCTTTTAAAACTGTACAGAAATGACGACAAAACATAAAACCTGACGAGCACTGTTTTGTCCTTTTGTTACTTTGTGTGGTTGCTTAACTAATATTTGTGTACTGTACATCATCATCATCAGGCAGCTTTTAAAAATGTTTCTTCCCATCTGCTGGTCCATCTTTTTTCCTCCTTAATGTTTCAGTGATAAAGATGGTTTATGAATGTGAGCAAAAAAATACATATAACATATTTTTTTGTACATTATACAGTTTGTAATGTTTTGGTGTGATGGTGCAAAACAACTTAAAAAAAAAAAAAAAACCTACCATGATATACTGTAAGCAAAGTGCCAGTACATTCAAGAGAATTCCTTGTGTCTGTATATGTATGCAGCATGATTCAGGCTGTGTGTGTGTGTGTGTGTGTGTGTGTGTGTGTGTGTGTGTGTGAGACTCATGCAAAGGTATGGTTATTTCCAAGGGAGTTTTGTTATGCTAGGGTCAGAGAGATAACTGATGAGAGACTAAGTCCATCTGTCCCCTGCCCTGGGGAAACACACGCACGCACACACACACACACACACACACACACACACACACACACACAGCCTTGGTCTTTTCTCTTCAGTACCATCCTCCTCTCTATGTACAACAGTGTATATCCCTCATTCTTTCTGCCTATTTAAAAGCGTATGTGCCCCCGGGGTAACTGTGGTCCCTCCTCAGCTTTTCTGGACAAGAGCTACTAGACTGTACCGGCTACACAATAATGCATAACATACAGGACGCTGTGACATGTTGCCAAAGCCTGCGAGTGAGTGAATGCATGCGTGCATTTATAAATCCTGCACATCTGACGATACCATGCGATCTAGCTACCAGTTTGGTGTGAAAGATGCACTTTTCCCACAAAGAGGTCTCCAGTCTTTTCTTTGCTCAATTAACCCCACGGCCTTCATTTGCATTTCATAAAGAGGTTGTCACTCTGTGGGAGGGTTATCTTCTTTTTGGAGGCAGAAAAAGATGAGAAGGGGGAACAGTTTTTATCCTGTCAAAAAAGATAACACCACTCGTTTTCCTTCTGAGCGGCTGATGAAATCCACGCTTTAGGCCCCATACGTGTCTATGCGAGTGTGCATGTGAATATGAAGTGTGTGGTCATGGGCATACATTTACTGTACGTGTGTGTATGTGTGTGTGTGTGTGTGTGTGTGTGTATGTGTGTGTGGGGGGGGGGGGGATTCTGTATGTGTGCACTCATGTATAGGGTACATGTGTACTCTAAGTGACAGACACAAGTCCTGGTTGTGCGTCACATCAGATCTCTGCTGGCCTGTGTGACACCTAACTAGCCACACAACACAGTGGGTCTCTGCATCCACCAGGGTCCTGAACTGCAGGCCCCAAGCACAACATTGTGTGTCTGTGCACCTGCTGAGAGGTTAGTTTCAGCGTGGCCCTTTATCCACCGGCTATCCATTAGCCAGTTTTAACTCATGCTTCATCAACTGACCCTCCATTAGGAAAATTTGCATTCCAGCACACTCAAATCTTGCATTAATGCCACAAAGCAGAGCAGAAGAGGGAACAGACTGCAGAGAGGTACGAAAAGAGGTAAGGGGGTGTTAGAAATGTGAGGAACATTCAGTTGCTTAGCGAAAAAATAGCGCTTTCCGGAGAGTGTGTGTGTGTATGCATCTGCCAGAGTGCTTGTGAATTGGACACCCATTTAAAAGGCACATGTTCTGAATAAGCTTTTAAATCTATGCCTACCTAGTCGACATGCATTACCGGTTCTCAAGTGGCTAAAAAGCACAGGTCCTGCAGTTTAAGAGATGAAGAGTGACATTTCTCTCAACTCACAAATTACTCAACAGCAGTCATTTCCTCTCATAAGCTGCTCTTTCACATCCACACAGCAAAACCCTCTCAAAAAGGTATCTTTAAGCTTTTAAATAAACAGTTACCCACAGCATCAAATAGCCTAATTTCCACTTTGCAAAAAAATAACAATGTTATACAGTGTGAGTCCCTGTGTGTATTTACATAGTGGGATGCTGTTAACATTTTTTTTTAATAAAAAACATATTTCAAGGACAGTAGAGCTCCCATTTTTTAAAGAAAGCCTATTCTCTTGAGTCAAACTGCCCACAAGAAAACCCTGCTCAAGTCCAGTCATGTGGACATTTGAATAATATCTTAAGAGTTTTGAGGTTCCAGGGTGTACTTTTAATTTGACACCTGAAGTCGTATTCAGACAAAAAAAAACTGCTCACCTTCTGCAGCAGCTGGGAGCCAGAGTACTTTGCCGAGATGGACTTCATCTCCCCACCAAACGCTGAAGCCCAGAGCTTCACCCTGCAGATGGCACACACAGACAAGCAGAAACAATTTTAAAATATATACACATATAGGCCACAACTTAGAGCAGTTAATACACTGACTTGAAAACTACTACTTTTCACTGATTTTACAAGAGCATTCATTTGCAACCCTGTCAATTTGTTTTTATATTTTAAATTTAAATTTGAAAAAGAAATAGGAGGCATTACACCCAATAAACACACCATTAAACATCAGTGGAAACCATTCAAGGACTGATGGCAATAAGACATCAAATATTTTTTGGAGACTCACGCAGCTAGGGTATTTTTAATCAAGTTCTGGTTTGAAACTTGGAGAATCAAGTGATGCGAGGCACCTTTGCGTAAAACAGCGTCTACTTACACGGACGGAGGGATGCTTTGGTGGGTTCCTCCCACCTCAGTGACCCTGGTGCTTAGAGTTGAGAAAAGTAAAAGCAGACACGCACACCACGCACTGGAAACCACACAGCTCCGATCCACCTGCATCTTGGGCAGAAATACCCTCCCTACGCGCACAGTGCGAGTTTTGGGCTTATGCTGCCACCGTGGATTTTTTCTCCCCCTCCAGAGAATCCAAAAATAAAAAGGGAAAAAATGGAGGAAATCAAAAGTCACCTGTGCTGACTGACTAAATCATTCATGGCAATGTGTTCAGCAGTTCTTGGTGCGGGACGCGGATGAGCGACGCGCCTTGGCAAACGGCAGGATCCTCAGCTGTGTGAGTTATCCAAAGTGCCGCGGTGTGGCCCCGCTGACCGGTGCGGTGCACACGGCTCTGCTGCCCGGCGGAAAGTCGAGCGCGACTCCTCCGGCAAGGAAAGTCCGCTCAGCCGCTTTGTTTGACCGACCTCACCCGCAGAGAGCAGAGAGTGGAGGTTCAGGGGGGAAACCGGGGAGATCATCAAACGATGCAGCGCACAAGAGCACGCCTACTCCTCTTGAGTGATGCGACTAGCCTCCTCTCTCTCTCTCCCCCTTTCTCTCTCTCACTTTCTCTCCTCCTTACTCTCAGGATCTGAGCATAGGCTACTGAGGATGCTGTTATTGTTGTTGTTGAATTACGCCATACTTCTGCCTCTCTCTCTCTCCCCCACTCATGGGCTCTAATACAGGGCTATAATAGCTAGCCTTTAGCTTTCATGTCAGATCAAGTCAAGCACTGTATGCCCAGTTCACTGAAGCAGGAATTACTGCCAAAGTGCTGACGAAAGACAGAGAGGGAGAAGAGAAAAGAAAGTGTGTGTGTGTGTGTGTGTAAAAAGACACAAAGGGAAGTGGGGGTGTCCAGCCTCTTGGTGGAAGGAGAGAAGGACCAGATGATAAGTCAGTTATGCTGCATGAAAGCATGTCAATTAAATGCACTTTGCAGCAGTGATGTGGCACTGGAAGTGTGTGGGCATATGTGTTGTGAAAGAGGATGAGAGCCCCCAGGCGACGGACCCCATGCGACAGATCGCGTTTCACATAGAGCTGGAAGGATTCTGGCAAAGTACTGGAAGGGGGATCAACGCGGACTGAATAGCCTATCTCTGCCGCTGCAGAAGTGGTGCCCTGTTGAGTAGAGTGGAAGGCTCACCTTTGACATAATGTGGGTCAAACATCAATGTGAAACAGCCGGTCTTGGTTAGTCAAGCCCATAAAGCAACCATAGTTGGTTCAGACCTGTCACAAAAGTCTTTACACCAACACATACAGAAGAGTCAACATCACATTCGGTAGGATTATAGCCTTTCTTATTTCAAACAAAACTGTGCATACATTCAGCAAAATAAGTATAAGTGTTAGTTTTGGATTCTGTGTGTCAAACTTCAGGAAGCATATAATAACACTGGCATACATGCGACATTAAAATGCATTCAGGTGAGAAAACTCAGTGTTTAAACTGCAAAT
The DNA here is from genome assembly GCA_008360985.2 of Macquaria ambigua. Lineage (NCBI taxonomy): Eukaryota > Metazoa > Chordata > Actinopteri > Centrarchiformes > Percichthyidae > Macquaria > Macquaria ambigua. The sequence continues at coordinate 11,555 of VMKM01003059.1, forward strand.
CAATAATTTCTTTTCCTATCACCTGATTTTTGCATACAGGTTATTGCTCTGATATTTGCTGCTTTTCCCCGCAGTGGCCAGTGTTTTGATGTCACTGGAAAAGCTCCCAGCTTTCCAAACCAATGAGCGAAGACCGTTCTAATGGGACTATAATGAAGATGAGACTATAATGAAGTCAGCCCGAAACGGTGCAAACGCTGTGTGGAGATCTGCTCTGACAATAGAATGAAGCAAACTCAATTAACGAAGAACACTGAGAGTGACAGACTGTAAAAATACATCAAATTTGTGCTGTAAAACAAAGTGGTAACAGTTGCTGCATGATCATTCTTAATACAGATAAAAGCAAAACTCCTACTCCTACTAGTGGTTTTAAGTTTTAAATAGCCATACATTGTTTTAAAAGCAACAACAAAGTCAGACAATGACACTGTGATCATTGCTGGGATACACAAACATGTCTACATCTTTGAGAAATAAGAAAGAAACTTTGAAGTTAAAGGTATCACATCAACTCTTCCTTCTGTTTCGGTCTCAGCATGTCCATACTGTATCTGGTGTTGCCTGATGGCAGCCATACAGTATGGAGAAAGGATTGCCAAGTTAACAACCAGTTCACCATCATCTACCCTGAGGTAAAGAGATGACATACAGCATTTAGGACAGGTTCTTGTGAAAATAAAACTAAAATATCAGCTGTGGTAGTCGGACGGATTTTTCTTTACTGAATAGGAGTTTTTATCCACAAGGCCAAAGTCTCCCCTGAGAGACAAGTGTTATTGTGTATAGCAATATCACTGAGCAAAGCAGGGCCATTTCACTTGACAGTACGATGCGGTCTGAATAATAGCAGCTACAGTAAGCGGAGTGAATGGCCAAGTAAAAAACAACATAAAGTATGGAATAAAGAAAAATATCTGCACAGTTCAGTTCAGTTCAAGGAAGTCTTCAGTATCAGGGCTAGAGGGTGGATAGGATAAGTTATTTCTGTCTTCCCCCTGCTCCTATTTGTTACTTTGTTACTGGTAATTATTTACCATGTTGAGTATTAAAGAGCTTTCACACAAAGGGTAGGTCTAAGTATAAGTGGTGATCTTAAACGCAAAGTAATAATGTAAAGGCATCTGCATTGGACCGCCCTCAACTGCACTAAAATAACGTGATTTTTTTTTAAAAATAAGCCTTTATATTTAGCTGATTTTCCGAATTTAAGCAAATAATTGGACATGCTAAAACGGCTCCAAAGTAAACAAAAGTCAGATGATAATAAGGTTATTGAACATAAATTCCTCATGTCTCTTATCTACTCCCAAGGCTTGTTTCTTTCTGTCTCGCCCCCTTTGAGAATACCACTCATGTCCCATGGGACCCCATACACCATCCCATTAGTCCCTCATGATTCCCAATCCTTTGTTATAATAGCTTGTAGCCATGACCCAAAAGACACAGCTAGTTTGGAGAGAGAATAACATTGTTCCAGTGAAATTATTCACTGACATAAAAAAATATCAGTTCTAGTAACTAGCTATGATCCGACCTCTTTTCCACATAATTCCTAATTCATGCACGTGAGCTAGAGGCAGGAGATTTTCTGGATGGATGGGGCGTTGAGGTAGGAGGCTAAAGTCTGGATTAGCAAGGGATTCTTTTACACAGTAAAGTCAACCTTGAAACCAATGCGTAGCATGCAGTCGCCATGGGGATGAGGTTATTAATGTGGTGAGAAAGACCTGAAATTATTAGAGGACATAAACAAAATAATGCACTGGTAGATAGATTTATACATTTATTCATAGATAATAAAGTCCTCCACACACACTTCATGTAAAGAATGTGGAGGAGAATGAGTCATGGGTCACATCAGAGGAAAACAACATCAAAGACTAATGACCCAGTACCCCTTTCCATCTTCACACGCCCACGACCCCTCTTGTTTCTCGTCTAACCCTCCATTTCCTCAGTTGCGAATGCTGTAATCACACCTGATTTTGGAGAGCAGCCTAAGCTGGTGGTAACTGGCCTGTACCTGGCATTTCAGCGAAGAAAGAAAACATTCTGACATCTCTGATGGTGCACTTCCTTTTCCATCCAATAGTGATGGCTTTAAATCCCCCCTATGCCCTTCCAACATTAAACCTGCAGGTTTAAATACGACATAAGTCATTATCTTATCAATTTTTTTTCAATATATCTTCATTGAAAAATAATTTAGTACACAAAGAGCTTTTTTTTGTCTCCCTATTCTAAAACCTAGTTAAATTAAATTTTGATCCACTTTTGAATAGTCCTTGATGCCCTATCTTAACCTGCTGCAATTATGCTGAATTAAAGAAGCGAGAAATTATTATCTAAAGAGCATTTATCTTAAAAATAAAACATCTGTTTTGTCACATTGACTATATATTTTCTCCTAATTCTGAGAAAGTGAAAAAAAACATTAAACAAAATTATCATTGTCCTTCTTTGAGGTTATATTAATATACAGGCAAGATTATGCTGTGTGCTATAGGTGGTGTATTTCACGTGCACACCAGTGGATTATAAGCTTTTCAGGGTCATTTTAAACATCCAAATGATTGTAGTTTAGATGTGGAACGACTGTCCCAATTGAAAGTGTCAGATCTATGGTTGCACTCAGAAGCTAATATATGTTCTGTGTTGTTATTGATCCTAAAGTGTTAACATAAACTTGACAAACGGATGAGATGCCGTTGATATTACTGAAAGACGATCTCCAAGACGAAAATGTCTCTAGACTGCGATCATGTGTGAGAGTTTCATCACCATGGTCATGTTTCCTTTTCTGTTGTCCCTAGTTTGACCTCAGGGCTACAAGCTATCCTGTATCTCTAGCAGCTCATTAGCACCAAGGTCAATTCTGCATACCACTACAGAATAGAGGATCAGGGGAAAAGGGGAGGCATATTAGCATGATTGAACTGAATACGCTGAAACTTCAATGAGCTTCACTTGCAGCACGTATGATTTTTCTTTTTTTTTTTTTAATCATGTTCCCCAAATATGCAGGTTTTTTACTGGACTACTGTACTGGACTACTCAGACATACATTTAGGTGGTATTTTAGCACCAGAGTGACAGGTATGAGTGAGCAAGGCATGAATAGTATCTTGATGATAGAACACAGAGCTTTTAAGGGAATTGCACCTTTGGCAGAGCTGATCAAACTGAGTTGTTCCCATCTATGGTCATCATAAGCAGATGACAGCTACTGTTCCATCCTACAGGTCCAAAAGAAAAAGTCCCTATTAGACATCTAGTCACTTTCTATTTTATGTGTTAAATCGTGGGATGAGGTTGTTATATTTTATACTTTGAGCTATTGCTGAGCCAAGGCATCTCTGTCCAGGCTGGTTTGTATTTACACTAGAAGGCGGGAGGCGGGAGGTTGTGTCTTTGCGTGAGCATCGATGGTCTTATCCGTATAGACAGTGATGGGCTCAGTCCCATTAGTGCCTGGGAATTTCAAAGCACACCATAAATAATTCTTTGTTACCAGGCTCAGAAATCACCTTGCTCCAGAAATATCTCCCTTAATTCAATTAATAATGAGATGCCAAAAAATTTCCTCCATCAGCACTGGCAGGGAAGCAGACGACTGTGTTTGATGAGATGTAACACGGCTGCCTGTGGAATATGCACCGTCATGGATCAAAATATCCACAGCATGCAAGATTCATGGGCTTGGAAAACATGGACAAACTGCACCAAGCTTTGCCACGATGAACAGCAGGGGGCGGTGGTAGCCTCAACGTGAGAGGTGAGCTCATGCCTGGTGTGTCACCTGTGAAACCAGGACAGGAAAAAAATGAATGATTACTGGGCTTTCCTCCTTTACTGGAAACTGTGTCCTTGAATTGAACATTTGATCTCTAATGTTGGCAAAGGCTGACTGTGCTTGTACAAGTAAGCTCTTTGAAAAGGAGCGTTAAAGCAGATGAAAGTGAGTGAAGGCTTTTGGGAGAAATCATATTCAATAGTGGCTGTCAGTAGGCTATACAGTAAACTAGGTTGAATAGATGATTAAAAAGCTTGTGCTCGGAGCTTCACTTGGACTCTTGAGAGATTCCTCCGGTGCTGGTGAAAGGTAGCCTAATTTTCCAGACTGGCATCTCTTCTTTAGAAAAATTGCTGTGGATGTTTAGATGCCATTTTAACACATTTAGAAAAATTAAGAAAGGTTTTCTCCACGGGGTACCATTCAGTCACATTTAGGAAGCTGCTCATTATTTATCATATCAAATCTATCTATACTTTAGAGATGTTTAATAACCTAATCCAGAATAAAAGAGGTACTATATAAGCATATAACATACATTTTAGTTTGTAAGATGAAAAGTAGTTCCTGAGTGCTAAAAGTTCAGAAATTCCTCCTTGGATAAACGGTGCCAGAGATTATCAATCATGGCTAATGTTCCCATTTTATCTAAAACTTTCACCTGAGAATACCCTCATAGCTGGCCTACGGCATAAGCAGAATACTGTCAGCAGCTGCTTAGGGCCCCAAAGCCTCCAGGAGCAGATTATAAACTTGAAGTCCTCTATTCAGTTTTTTAAATAATTTAGGCATTTAAATTGTTGAATGTTTTATGTTTGCACTTTAGTGAATTTTACTGAGCAGATATTGTTCGGTCAAATCACTTTCTGGTTAGGAACTAAATGGCTTGGGCCGTGTTTTTAATTTGGAAGTCTTTTCATGAAACACTAATATCCAGCAGGGTTTCTTTAAGCCGTGTCACATGCTTACTCAGAAAGTCTGTATAATGTTGTAACTGTAATATCTTAACACTTCCTGATAACAACAAGGCAGTTTGGTCTCTGAGATCTTCTTCAAGGGACATCTAAAATATTTACTCTATTTAAAGGTGAAAAAAATGGTAATATAATAAGGGAGATGGAAACAGGAAGCCTTTTATTTATATCAATGATTACTGGATATCATACATTCCACAAAGAGCATGTTAAATGTCACACCTTTAACAAGATAATGCCATTTTCTGTTATCTTTCTTGTATGTTTGCATGCTATTGTATGATTACATATTTGACACATGCTTCCAAGATCAACGTAGGTGTTGTGATTAAACTAACCAGTAAGTAAGCAAGTAAAAGTAAAGACAAGCTCTCGTAGACAGCAGACAGATCGGGAGGAGACGCAGACCTGCACAGTCCTGTGTCTGGTGTCTTCTGACAAGCAGTCAATAGTGAAAGAAAGAAACAGCTTGCTCAGCAAAAAAAAAAAGAAAAGAGTGGGAAATGAAGAGGGGAAGATATCCTATGAAATGAAAGGAGGAGAGGAGGGTGAAATGAGTGCTTCAGGCTTTCTTAAAAGGACAAAGATTAATTTGTCATTGAAAATATATACAGAATGGGATGCGTATTAGTGAACATAATTGTGTTTAAAAGCAATTACACACCAGTCATTTCCTTTGCTCAGAGATAGGAATCAGAACATTGAATCATTTATGAAAGAGAAATGAGCTGAAGGAGGACTGCAAGTCCCATAGTGGGACTGTAGTATTGGTGACGCACTATACATAGTAGTTGACAAAGAACATCATGAAACTAAGAAGTACTGGCATGTTATTTAAAACTCATTTGCTTGTGTGTTTAGACAGTAATTGTACCTTTGCCTGTGAACCATGCTGAGCAAAAAAGAGAGGACTGGTTTGGCAAACAATCACACTGACCATGACCTTCAAGTATATTGTAAAGGCGGCCAGCTACAGTTCCCCACCACCAAACTGTGTGGCAGCTACAAGAACCTCAATTAGCCAAGTAATTAGGTCATATATCAAAACAATGAAGCGCCTGGGTGAGGAGGGACAGAGATGGTCGGAGAGGAGATGAAAGAAGCAGAGGAGAAAGAGGGTGGACAGAGTTTAACGAGGAAAGGGGAAAACAAGGACGTATGGGGAGATGAAAAAACGATTGAGTTGGAGGAAGCAGGTAAAAGGAAGACACAGGGAGAGAGAGACTGGAAGAGACGGGAGGAAGCCATCTGCTTTTAAAAGGCTAAAGCATAAATGAGAGAAAGAAGAAGGTGCTAAAGAAAGACAGGCCAGTAAACTGAAAGCAACCGGAGCACAGTATGACAGGGGCAGAGAAAGAGGAAGATCTGCCATATAATCTGGTGTTTAGACCAGGTGTTTTGCTGGAAATAAGAGAGTGTCACCCTGTCAAATCAGCATGGCTCTCCACACTTCAGGTTTGTAAGGAAATGCAAAAGCCAGGCTGACTTCTCGGCTATCTCACGGTGCACACGAATAATCACATAGAATTATTTTGCCCATATTTCTGTATGATTTTGTTTTATGTCTGGCAACATCTCACCACTCTACTGTTTTTCTTGTCATTAAAAACTGCAATTAGGAATCAATGATATTGACAATGAAATATTCTAAAGAATCTGATGCACTAAGTAACTTTTACAACAGATTTTGTGGTACCTAACTTTGATAACAACAGGAAAAATAAAAGACATCCCAAACACTCAAGAGAGCCCTACATCAGGTCTGACAAGAGGGCACTGGGATGTCAGTGTGTCACTTTCTGAATATAATGTGTTTGTGTATGAATGCAGGTATGCATGCGTGATCATCCATCCAGTCTGTCTCCTTTCCCCTTTTTCTAAACCGTCACGTCTGCACTGCTGGTCTCCTGAGGGCCAAAGCATCTCATAGCTTATACACTTTACACGCTGTCCTCACACTTGGGCTGTGTTCAGATGCAAAGCAAGCCGGGTAAACAGACAGAAAGCAGGGATTGGGCTGTGTGTGAGAGATGTACACACACATACACACACACACACACACACACACACATCGTCTTAAACGACAGTAATGCTTAAAGCACTATGACAACATGCATAATTAAAGGCACTCTACCTAAAAATAGAAGGGTGGGATAGAGAGGGTATGGAAACAAGAGATGAGTGAGAAATGAGAGACAGACAGAGAGGGGTAACGGAGGGTTGAGGGAGGTCCACGGCAATAACAAAGTAGAAAAAAATAGAAAAAATAAAAAAACAATGCACAAATTGTGTGGATAGTCTGACTTCTGTATTAGGGAGCAAACTTGTCAATTTTCTTTTCCATCTTCAAACAAACAGTGTGAAATGACTCAAGCAGCTGTCTGATTGCCTGAAAGAAAGGACTTGATGGGAGAGGTGGCTTCATTATGTGGAGAAATAACAGGCCCGCCGACGAAGACGTCTGTGATATTTGCATTATTTTGTGTAGCAGATTTAAAATGGCATTAAAGTGCTCTACATTCACAACATGTTCACAATTGATTTGCCCAAAGCGTGCCATTCCATTTTACATTCCCCAGCCACTTCAATTAAAGAAAAAACACCATGCTGTTAGTCCTCTCCTTACCCCCATTATTCTCTGCCTCTCTTTTATTTTCCCTCTCCCTCCCATCATCAGCTTATTTCAGATATGCAATCTCCTTTTTATCTTTTTCTTGTGTCTCGTTGGCCGTGCCTCAGTGCACCTTATTAAAATGTATATTTTCAAATCATTCTTCAAAGGCGAACTGTTTGCCTAGAGAACCAGAGACATGCCCCATGTTACAGGAAATTACAGTGAGACTGAGCAGAACCAGATAGCTCACCGCTTTCTTGCCGCCTGCTCTCTTTGTATTGGTTTGGCAACATTGTGTTACACGGCTGCAAATCAAGTGGTAAAACACTGTACACTTTCAGTCATTATATTAGTCTATGATTGTTTCGTCAGATTCTGAAATGCAGCCAAGGCACCCGGCACTTCAGTCAAAACAGCCTATGTTCAACCATTTATAAAAGCAAATATTTATCTCTGCAGCACTCAATCTGTACCCAAAAACCAAAACAAAATACACATAATCATAAAAAAACCCAAGCACATCTTTAAACAAAATGACTGAGCTACTGTAGAGCAGCACATAGTGAAACTCCTCTGATCCACCCTTGGACTGTTTATTTGTTAAGCCTAGGCTGTCTTGTTGATAACCAACTCATTTGCAATGATAACATGCCCAAGAGGTTAAAATGAGGCCATTCACTGCGGCTGTGCTGATAGAGGAGGAGGAACTCGGAGGCTGTGATTGGCTTGACTGTGATGTTCAATTAATAGTCAACTCACCGAGTCCTAACGCACATCAAAGTGCCCCATTGGGCCAAATCAATGATTGACATTGCAGAATAATCCCAGGCACTGAAGGGCTGAGCAATATTATCTCTAACTATTTATCACAGTGGACACACCAAACAAGGAATAAGAAAAGAGAAATGGAAGAAAAGGTTGAAGAATAAAAGAGGAAGAGTGTAGTCTTGTCTTCTTCCAGTATTATTTTTAAACAGGATGCTGCCATTCAGGCCCCAGCCAGCTGTGTAAAAAGCGTGTTAACACGGATTCCTGAAAAAAAGTCCAACTTCACCCACCTACCATCCTTAGTGTCCTTCCCATCTCTTGTGCTCCCAGAATGCAAAGCAGCTTAGACAGTGGGACCCCGTTCACAGTTTGGCTGCAACAAAGGAGTTGTTGCAGGAGTTGCGGAGTACCCTGCGGGCCTGTGCTTTCTGGCTGGCAGCTTTACATATAAAACAGGCAGGCCTATCTGTCTCTGCACAGGCTGCGGCCACAAAGTCCGAATCCCCAGCTTGGAGCACTCTGAGGATCCTCGCTCTGGAGTTCTGCACAGGGAGAGATTAACAACAAACACTAAACATGACTTTTCTGTCCGTGTCTCAGAGAAGGAGGGAAATTATAAACCACCGAGGGAAGTTTGGTCAAATAAAAGTCTCCGGCTTCACTGTCAGCACAAAGAATCTCTGCCCCTGTCGTTCAAAGCTGTTGACGAATCTTTATTCCTTCTTGAATGTTTATGTACATTATTGGTTCAATTTAACATGACGCTTTAGCGCTGTCATGTTGCAAGCTACTGTTGTTCAATTTGATATGGAGTTGTAGTCACGTTTGAAGTTATTGGTGCTTACCATGGTACTCTCTGCAGCAAAAAGAAACCCATTTGAATGCTGCCTTTACTTTGGCTTTCATAATTGGTCACAGTAGGTCCAAATCTTAATGTATTATAATTCATTTATCAGGAGTTACAAGACATCCAGAGGCAGCCAACAGAAACTGTGACACAAGCAAACACTGACATCTAGAGCATGTTATATGAAGTTACACTTGAAGTCCAGATGTGAGGCACAAGGCACATTTGGAGCAAAACAGGCCTATATTGTTTTGGTTGAGAAACAAACAAAATGTTTTTCATCATTAAATCAAGATCTCCAATTATGTCTGAGAATCTAGCCCAAATCTATATGGTCAAAAAATGAATGACCTTTAAATGGTAGACAAACCTTTGACAATAACCTTCCACACAATCTTTTGAAAAATACACAGCAGGTTTCTCTGTTATTGTATGGCTCTATCTTAAAGACCCAATTCATTTGGCAACTAAATAAATTACAACACACAAAAAAAAAACACTATAAAAACACTGGGCCCCACTGTATCTGGGTCTCTGATAAGGTCGATATCACCATATTTATGTGTTCATATTTACAAGTGTCTTGTTACACAGAATGCAGTTACTCACTGCAGTGCACATTACTGAATGAATAGCTATCCTGATCTCTAGTGGATGTATTATAAAATTACATGCTCAATGAATTCATTAGAGTCATACAAGCTATCAAAACCCTCTGTCTGTATACCACTGTATCAGTGAGCAACTTGACATGTCAGTCTGCTACAGTCCATCTGTGCAACTTTGATACCCCAAAATTATCTCTGCTGCACATCATAAAATAAGTTACAGAGAATATGAAGTTAAGTGCACAATCTGGTGACAAAACAAAAAGATAAGTGTACTACAACAGTACCAATTTAACATTTCAGTTCTGAGGTTGTACGTTTTAGAAGTCAAAAGTTCACATATTTGATGTAGTTAAAGCTCTGCAATTTGTACTTCTGTTCTGGTGCATAGTCTCATTGGATTCCCCATTAACCAATGTGCCTAAGGAAATTTTGTTGTCTAGAATCTATCTTTTTAGTACCACAGTGACATATCTCAACAGCTACTGTACTGACCAAATTGACATCAGTTATTGATATTGATATTCCAGGTCTTGGATCCATCATGATATTTTTCATGACCCCCTGACCATCTCTTCAGCACCAACATCAGACCAAAACTTCTACACAAGTACAAATCAGAACACTTTTCATATAATACACTCCATGACCTTTCCTCTGGCCCTACTCTCAGGCCACTGTACACAATCTGTCAAACACTAATGACCAGATTTCCATGACATTTGCTGGACGTTCAAAATAAACCAAACACGTACAGTATGATGCACATTATCCCAATGCATAGACAAAAACAACACAGCTGACCAGCTGAACACACCACACATTACAGGTGTTGAGGATGTTATTTGGAAAATGTAGGCCTAATCAATACAGTAAAAAGTAAAATAAAAGGCTAACTAATGCAAAACAAACAGCAGAAGTAATTAGTTACCCATCCAAGGTGCCTTTCAAAACAACTTGTATGAGCTGTAAGATTCTGTGAGGTGATTAGAAACGTGAGTCTTAAAAATATCCCTGGGGGTTGGTTTATAGTCAGGCATTGAAGAGGTGACTTGTTGGGATTAGGGCTAAGATTGTCTGTTTGTTAGCAAGCAGGCACTGTAAAGTCCTAAGACGCCTGGTTCACACACCATTCAACTTTCTACAAAACTCATGCCTGTGGCTAACTATTCAGGTAAGATAACACAACAAGTAGCCTAAATGACACATCTCTGGGGTTACCTGTAGGCGTATTCTTCGTCTTTTGCCGCCTCCGCACACTTCCGGCCCCCGTCAACTGAACTGAGAGAAGAAACTGATCTCAACCGTCAAACAGCAAACAAGCCGACCCCCCAAAAATGTCGAAATAGCGGAGCCTACTGGAATTAGGCCTAATTCTGAATTGTAACAAAAGTAATCGCATTACTAAAACGCGTTACTACGGTACTTCCTATCACTGGTTACAGGTGTCACGGTCAAGTGCTGGTGAGTTGCTAGGACCACTTGTAGCCGCTAGATGTCGCTGTGGAACACAAGCACGTTTTTATAACTGATTGGCAAAACAAGGGCGTTCAAAATACAGTTAAAGCCTTCTTGAGTTTTGCTGGATTGTGAATGGCATGGTCTTATTTTGAGTTTAGACCTTTCCAACTGCTGTTTGTGATGTTATTATATTATATTTTTATATTATTATATAAATATTATTTGCGGAAATAATTCAGTGGCTCAGTGTTCTTCATGTTGTGTCATGTAAGCCTAGCATACCTGCAGAGTCTAAATAATCAGTAGCCTAGATAGTCGTTGCCAACTCTTAGACTAGGGCACATGCTGTATGACATTGCATTTGAGTAAGGTGAGTAGTGTAGTCTAAATAAATAAATAAAAATAATAAATAAAAATATGTGTAGTTGAAACTGTGTAGGGTTCTTCGTATGACCGTTATCGTATGACCAGCAGAAGAGAGACGACACTGTGGCTCTGGCTTGAGATTAGAAATGATCATATGGCTATGATTTGCGATCGAAAGTGTTTGATTGGACAGGTACCGGTGGGTAAACTGTCCCAGTGAGGGGTACTGACATTTTAGGTCAGAGAGAGGTGATAGGAGAGAGCAGATGGCACTCAGGAGGGGAGACAGAGCTGGTAGAAGACATGGAAAGCTGTGGGTTAAAGTAACAAATAACAACATGATAAAACCTTGGAAATATATTATGTTTGGTATCGGTTGGATTTTAATTACCAAAAGGAAAACATTAGCAAAATATGTGGTATACAACACAACTACTTAACATATAAACACGGCACACCTTTTCCTCTGATTATCATTTATTGTTCAATCTACATCAGTCGGTCCTTGGACAAACCGCCTCCACTCATTTCATAGTTTGCAGGATACATTTATGACCAAAGAACACATTTCACACTGCTACAGATTGACAGAACTGCCATATCGAATGTTAAGATATCTATTTACTGTCATGCTGAGTGTTTTTATCAGTAGTAATGACTTACTGATGCTGTTACTGCTGCTAGTGTGGCTTCTGGCATAATAATGGCATCTATAAGTCCCGGTGGGTGGACGGCATTCCATAGTATCGTCCTTCTATGGTAGGAATTTGTACTGTAATTTACAGTTAGATGAAACTGGACCTTACATTGTCTGGCCCAGCTTAAAACAAATAGACAGACACTGTAATATGTTAATACTTTGTAGAAAAAATCATATGCATTGATACTTTTCACCAATCCTCATAGCACAATGTCTTACTTGTACCTATGTTTATTAGTTGTGCAATATTTGAAGATAGTAAACAGCTATGATCGTATAGAGATCTTAATGTATCTACAGCTTTGTATATCCTTTTGGTTATGAGGATTAGCATAGTCATCCTGTACCTAATAGTATTTCATGATTACATTGTATATAAAAAAAAGACCTCCACAGAGTGACACTTCTGTACATGTTTGTGTTTTTGTTTTGTACATAGCTGTAACGGTTAGCTTTCATTTTCACATTGTCTCATTCTGTCTCTCACCATATTTTATGGCAACTCCTTTGTAGCTTCACTTTGGCAGTCAAACCCAGTGGTGTGGATGGAGGACCCATGGCCTCCCTTGTCCAAACGCTTGACTCTCAGAGAGTCAAGTCATCGCAAGACCTGCATTCCTGCCATGCCCTCAGACGGGCAGTCTTGTGCAGCATAGTTCCTTGTATAGTCTTTGATAGTTTGTTGTTAGTGCTTTCGCAACTAACCAATGTTGTGCTAGTTTGTAGAACCCCCTTTGTCTGGCTGGTCTGTAAAAGGCCGTTTCACAGTAAAGTCCCAAGCAGCAGTCTTGTTCAGGGGTGGGGTGAGAGACGCCAGAGGCTCTGAAGGGTCAGTAGTGCTGGTCCATTCACTCCAGCCAGATGCTAGACCAGTGGTTCCTGATATTTCCCTTCACTTACACTCAAAAGCTTTTCAGGCTCCTTCTTCTTTGTGCCATATTTGATAATTTTAAGCTGCAACTCATGCAAGACTCTCTGTAATCCTTATTATTAGGAAACACTGAGCTAGCCCAGATAGACCAGCCTTTTATGGCATGCAGCTAATACGGCTATTTCAGCTATAAAAACTGGCTGTTTGAAGTATATATATCTTGCAGCAGTATTAGACAAAGTACACTGTAATGAAAGCTGGAAAGACAATGTGTGTGATGGAAGCTTGTAATATGACACTTGTGAGCCATGTAATACATACATATAATCAGTAGCATCTGATATTAGCTGTATTAGCCACAGGTGCTAGCCTTTTGTGTTTTTAATGGCTGACTGGGGTAAAGGCCTGTATATGCTGTTGCCCTTCAGGGCCCCGGGACTGTCCCTGACCTTTCACATTAGGATCATGAACCATCTCTCAGGAAGAGACTTGAACATCCAAAGGCCTTATTCAAAATATGGATGCCAAGATGCAGGTCGAATGAGGAAAGAAGAAAAAGTATCCAACCACGGTCTGCATTTACTTAAAGTAGTTAAGACTTAAAAGGTTTTCATATGAACAGGCAAAGTTGTCATTGTGTTGAACAAATATTCTGTGGAGGATACTTTTTCACTCTTGTATTCACTTGCACTCCCCTCAGCTTTGCTTCTCAGCTTTCTCTCTCCCTCTCTCCCCCTGTCCTCGTCCTCCAGCTCTTCTTTTTCCTTCACAGGCTGTTCTTGTCTGGCAACTCGGCCTCTGGACTACGGGGAAAGTAGACGGTGGCTTTGTGCTCCTCATAGCGGTCGATGTGCTTGAGGTGTACCACCATGTGCAGGGCATAGGCTAAGACGAGGAGCAGGATCAAAGATGTCACCAAGCCCATCAGGATGGCTGGCGTCAGGAAAGTGGCACAGTCACTGGCCGATGCAAACTTGTCTGACTGCACATTGAAGGCCTGGATCTGGATGAACACAGAGAGCAGGCGGAAAGATGAGATTAGGCTAAACTAAAGAGGACAACTGGCTCTTACTGGGTTTAGCAGGCACAGAGACACTGGGCAGAAGGACAGGTTGAGACAGCCTAGCAGATGGCTAAACAGACAGTGTACAGACAGACTGCCAAACAGGAAATGGCTGGCAAACATACAGACACATGCACACACGTAGGAAACAGGGGCGACAGACTATGATATAACAGTGAATGTGCAGTCATTGCTACAAGAGTTGCGCAACAAAGGCTGTGCCTGTTGTGCGATGGTGTACCTGGAAATCAGTGAAAGTGATGTGCCAGTTAGCGGATGTGTCAGTGTGGGAGCTGGGCACTAGCAGGGTGTCATATTTGTGCAGGCTGCTGACGTGTTGGCAATGGTAGGATGAAGTGGCAGGAGCGTAGACCTCGCTGGCGTTGAAGGTAGCCTCCTGGGTCCAGTTGTAGTGGATGTGAACACTGTCTAGCGTGAACCAGTTTTGACCAGCTGCCTCATAAAAAGTGTTTGACATCTGAAGCCTGGCAGAAGGGACAATGTGGTTAGTTACAAGCACAGTCCACACATGTGCACTTGTAAGCTATATTCTAATACAATAATGGACTGCACAGTGTGATAAATGAAAAGTTTAAGGTAGATATGTATTTTTAAAATGTTGGTCTGTGAAAATATTTGAAGTAACCATGTGCACCTTACCTGATTACTAGACCTCGTAAGTCCTCTACATCACCAAACCTTAATGAAAGCCTGTAGCAAAACAAAACCACAAATATTAAAACATCTGATCTGAGCGCAGTAACTATTTTGCGTAACTCTTCTAACGCATTTCCTTAGATCATTTTATTTCTATTTCTAATAGTAAGTAATATCAAACTTATCCCGATGCCTCGGCTGTGTATGTAGATAAGTGAGCTTTTGTTATATTTGTCTGGCACACAATATGTGTCCAACCTGTCTTGTAATATATGTGCAACAATTTACTATAAACAAAAACAAATTCCTTGAACACAAGTTGAACTTCTGACCCTGTCTGTCCACAGGTTTGACTTACGTAGCTTTCTCCTTGGTGCAAATGGAGCCTTTAGTGTCTACGGGTGAGTTGGTGTTGAAGACCCTCTCAGTCAGGTCAATAAATGTATGGTTCCTGTAGCGGATTGCCAGACGCTTTGCCTTGAACAGAATGCAGGTCTTCCCATTGTAAGACACACTCAGTGGGCCATAAGGCCCCATCAGAGACTGGAGCAGCTTCCTCTTATTGTGAGACATCCCTGGCTGATGCCAGTTAAAAGGCTGTAAGCATATGAAAAAAAATCAATCAAGCACAGGAGAAATAAAGAAACTGCAGTGAACTGGCAACCAAAGTGTGGGCAGCAGCAGTTTTGCATTCTGTGACTGTCCTCTAGAGGGCGATCAGGTTTTTATTCAGAGACATACTCATAGGGTGTACACTATTTCAGGGGCTGGATACTTAGAAGGATGTGGCCCGCAAAAGGTGCATGCCCTAAAGGTTTTGTGTATGCTGCTCCCCTTTAATGAAAGAGTATCTAGCATCACAAAGACCAAAACAAACGGTGAGTTTGTGCCCTTCTATTCAGCTGTTGAATCAATAATTTATAAGTTTATCACCAGAAAGTTGACTTCAACTGATACAAGTGGCAAAATGGTAAACTAGCAGGAATTCAGTCTAGAAATGCAGACTCTGGAGGATCCAGCCACTGAACAGGGACACAGAGACATTGCATTCAAGTTGTCCCGTTCCTCAATGTAGCGTATGCAGCCATTTCAGTCAGATCATTCTTCTTCTACAACATGCGTCAGTGCGATCTGTGTACATCTCCACCTGCCAGCTCTTGATTTATTCTACACAGCTGATCCAAAGCAAGCTTGCTTTGGTGCCAGACCTACTGTACCTCCCTCGTATGCATGCTGTGATATTTAATTTCAAAGGGCAATTTTAAAAATCACCTTTCTTTAAAGCTTGCCACTCTGACCATAACATGTCAGTAGCCTAATGTCTAAAGTTCAGTGTTCAAACCACCACAGAATCTCAAATGAGGAAGGAGCAGTGTTGTCTTCTCTGTAGAAAACAGCAGCTTTTTGAATTTGCATTTAATAATGTGGTAGCTGTTAGACTGCATTTCTGCACTGTGCAGATAGAAACTGCCCCCTCTAGCTTTTTAATCTCTTTGCTCAAAGGCCACATCTCATTGGAGGGCATTTGGGCTAATCCAGCACTATTTTACAAGATATGTAAAGTGGCAGTCACGGTGGTTATGAGGGGGTTATTATTATTTTTGTTTGTTTAATGTAAAGTATTTGAATAATAATTGGAAATGTGAGGTGACTGAGATGACATTTTCCAAAAGATTTAAAAGCTACAGTACTGAATACAGTAGCTTTGGAGAGGATACTGCAGGGAATCACTTAATCTATTTGAAACAGATGTAACTGTTCCTGGATGCATCAGCTGATACAGCATACGGTTTCACTGAATTTTCAGTCAGAGTGGTCCTATGTGTGTGGGTGGCAGGGATGTTTTCCCTCTGGTGAACGTGAGACCAACAATATTCCCACATCCAAGGTCAAGCAAGTGTGGCTGAGTGAGTATGCTCTGTTTTGCTTGCGTGCATCCCAGTTTGTGTGTGTCTGTGTGTTTGTATATACGCATAAAGATAGAGGGCTGATGGTGGAGATAGTGAGAAAGGGATAGAGAGTGCGTACCTGCAGTATTCTCCTGAGTGGGTTTTCATCGTCAGGCGTCAAAATAACCTCTTCACTTTCTAAGCCGTACCCACCATCTTGACCTGAAAACACGTACACACATTACCGCACCATGAAAGATTATATCAGTATACATATTAAGCTGATTGCAATGCTGCATTGCAGATTGCAACATAATCATAAAAGTTCAGCCGATTTCACACACGCCACAGACACACACACACACACACACACTCATAAGCACAACAAGATCCTGTGTACACCTCGGTGCTCAGGCTCCTATCTATTTCCAGTTGTTTTGCGTCATCACAGTGACTCATCAGCAGTTTATTTCACAGTTACGGTACTATTGTTCCCTGTTTACAAATACTGTTAATCTTGTTCCAGCAACATATGATTTGCAATCATATAATTTAAAGGAATGTCTCCATAATTTTGTTCTGTCTTTTTGTCAAAGATCCTAAATATAGCCACACATCTGAACTGCCACCGAGGCGTATGGATCAAACACACACACACCACACTTCAGAATCTGTTTGTATTACAATGTAGCAAAGATGTCTCCAGCATTAGGAATGAAATGCATTTGTCAGGACTATCTATCCAACACATCAGCGTCAAAATTACCATGGCAGGTTTGATTGAATCAGGCCTTGTGTCACGCCAGATTTGTTACTTACTTGATGTGACTCTTGTTGCTTGTTTGGGGTCCTCTGCACTGTGGAAAAGACAGAAGACGCAATAAGGTCTTGTGATCACAAGATGCAGGGAAATGTTGAAGGTTTTTCTTTTTTTGGTAATGCTCCATAATATGTGCAAGGTGCTTATTTAGCATTTTCCCGTGAACAGGAAAGTTAATTGTCTACTGATGCAGCTGCAGCAAACACAAGGACAAAAACAGCTTTGCAGGCTAGTCTATATAAAAAAAACACCTTTAAGAATATTATATGTTGTAAAATTAATTTTATAAACTTGTAAAATACAGTATTGTATTGTAGTCAAAAATGAGTATGCCCATTTTCATTCACATTTTATACAACATATTAGTGCACTTCACTTGTTAGGTACAGCGTAAAAAGCTTTATGCTTTTAAGTTGTTACCACATACCTAAATGACAAATAGCCACTAAACTACAATATAAACATACAGTTGTGTAAGTATATTAATGTACTGAATATGTATGAAAGTGATCATAATGTTAAAATAAATACATAAACATTTTAATGTGCTTTACAGACTTATTAAATTACACATTTTGCAACAATCCATAAAGATGTTTTTTTTACACAGGAACACAGGACTGTACAGCTGCAGAGCACTCTTTGCCAACAGAATGTTATTACCATTTCACAAAGTAAATAGGTTTGCTTGGTGTTGCAGGTATTCAGTCTTTGTGTGGTGTATTGCTTTTACTAAATGACCGATCGTTGATGTAGGACTGACCTACATACTGAAGTGCACAAGGGACAGAGGACATACCATTTCCTTTTCCGCCGCGTGTTTGCCCTAGCTGTCGTGCCCTCAGTCTAACTAAACCACGCATAGCCTTGGACTGCTTGAAGCTTAGCCTGATCCTTTTAACTGTCTAATCAAAGACGTAATACGCCAGCAATGGGCTTACTGAGCGGCGCTGACATGGCCAGTTTTGCTTGTTGTGATGGTCCACCCAATGCTCTGACTGTGTATTCTGTCCTTGCCTGCCCGCTGTGATCATCTGGGCTGGTTTGCTAATCTTCACACAATAGCCAGTTATAATGGGCTTGTAAAAGGTAAACCCTAAAGACCTGTGGGAGTGGGCATGATGACTACCTGTCTTCATAAGTAATTTGGTCATAAGTAATTCAAATCATTTTATGAATCGCAGCACAACAAAAGCAATGTCTGTAAAGACGTCCGTCTGTGATTGATATTGCCTTTGTTATCTTTAGTTGAATAGTAATGCTGTGATCTTGTAGGAAAGGCCTTTTTAGAAGATACACAAGATAGACTGAGGATGACCTGAATATTTACACTAAATTTAAACACACAAAAGCAAGTCAATAGCTGTGACTGCTGTTGTCAAGGACTGTTCACACTTTGTTGCTCTCAAATGGTGAACCACACACTGGTGGAACTACCCCATATACTGTATTTAAGTAAATCTATTACTTTTGTAATAAAACAAGGCTTAGGAAATGGCTGTTCAACTGCTTAAAATGAACCAAAAACCTATATTTGTACTACATTTGTTCTTACTTTCACAAGTCATAGAGTACAGGGGAGAGTTACGTGTAATCTCAATTTGAAACATTATCAGGTTTGTGGGGTTACCCTTATTGTTTGTGGTGGCAAAGAAAATTACATTCTCATTAAGCTGCAGTTTTTCACATATTCTTCTTTCCATAATGTGAAGGGAGTATGGGGCTATGTATCTTACATTATTCATTTTTTTCATTTGCCTTTTAATGCTCAAAATCTCAAACAGTTGGACTGGATTTTGGCCAGATTCAAGGAAATGATGGATCTATCCACGTCACTATGACATTTTCACTGACTGGCTCAAGGGACGTATTGTTGGCTCATTCATCCATGCCGTCCACGGATGCCATGCACAATATCTCAAACACAGCTGTCTACATCTTTTTTTCAGATTGAGGAAATTCTGCACCCCTCTAGTCCATTCTGTCATTTTAATAATTTTACTTATCGGTCCTGGATGGGCAGTGCAATTAAAGATTAAAACAAGGTGAGCAGACTTGGGCAGCACCTATAAGAAATGAAAAGGTATTATCAGGTCCTGTGTCTGATAGTTTTAGGGTAGGGTGCCAGACATATCACTACCAGCAGCCTGGAGCAGTTATCTACCCGTCTGGTGCGGTTTCCACCTAGGCAATATTGTGTAGTTTAGTGCCAGATGGATTAGGATTAGTGGTAAGCAGAGGGCAGGTCCACTGGAGCCCAAACATGGAGAGATGTAGGCCCTGAACAAGATGAAGAGATTAAGGCATGATGTCAGAGCCGACGGCATTCTGGAGAGTTCAAGTGCTAATTAATACATCTGAACTGACCTCTGCAATCGTGACTCACTGTACACCCATCCAGGAAACTTTGGCCGTGACCATTATAATTGAGTCCCACTGGCTGAAGGGAGCAGTTTCCGGTTAGTTAGTTAAATTTGTGTAACTGGTATCCCCTCGTAAAATATCATCAAACATGTACTTTCCTCCTTTATTAGAATTATTTCTTGGACCTATATTCACTGAATTTATTATATTGGATTTCCACCAGTATATCTATATTATACTCATGATAATCCTATTGCTGTACTGTTAGAACATTATTTTTCTTGTGCTTATTTATTGTTAATATAAAAGGTTGTTGATATATGTATTTTTTTCATGAAAAGTTTCATACACATGATCAAATTCTGCAGTAAGACGGGCTCATGGTGTGCAACATGTAGATGCAGGCTACTCTTCCATTGTACAGCATTGATTTTGACTTTTTTTCGGGTCACCTATCACACAGCTGTAGAGTAATCAGGTGGGTTTTCTCAATAAATCAAATTCAATTCAACTGAGCTTCTGTCTAGTTGAACAGATGCATGATGGCTGCATGATGATGTCTGTAGAGTGTGAGTAAGTGATCAGCAGGGAGGTACTATGCTGTCATTTCCTGTATACAAGCTCTTCAACCTACATACTGGAGTGTTGGTGCGGGCGCCCAACTCCAACGTAAGCATCGTAATTGGCTAAATTAGAGGCTCCCTGGGATATGTGTGTGTTTGTGTCCGTGTGAACACGCGCTTGCATGTACAGTATGTTTAGACATTCCTATGAACTTGCTTGTATGCAATGTCTGCATCTACTATTTCGTGGGTATCAATATGACAGTTTACTTATATGGTAAATCCAAATATTTACATTTGCCCAGGTGAATGCTGGGTAAGCATGTTTGTATATGAAAGAGCTGCCAAAAGCACTATACGCCTTTGGCAGCTGGCAGTTGTGACTGAAACCTCAGCAGCATGGTAGATACTTGGACGCTGCTCACTTATCACCTGCACTGATATGTGAAACTCATAACAACATAAAGATTAAAAATCCCCCTAGACATCTAAATTTCATATCTGATTAACATTTTTATGAATTCATGTAAACACTGAGCAGCTACAGTCAGTGATTAACAACGGTTTGTGTCATTGTAAACAAGCTGCATATGCAGCTTCCTCCTCCCCTTGGCCCATCCCAAACACAAGTGAATAAGCACTCCTTCCTTCCTCTGCACCTACCCAGGCCTCAGCTGGCTGAAAGGAGCCAGAGGAGTCTGAGCGAGCATGAGTGTGTGAGTGCTAACTAAAGCCCAGTCGTTTGTTCCTGTGCCAGTTTCGCGAGGTCAGCAACCCAGGACTGCTGCGGCCCCATCATTGGCTCAGCCTGTCACACGGTGCCTGGGTGCTGAACAGGCCCTTTATATAATCAAAGCCATGCCAGAGCCACTCCTTGGCCCACCTCGCTCCCTCTGCACATATCCTTAAATATGTTTGCACGCAAGTGTACAAACATGCACCTACACATAACATAAATCCAAATCTCTAGTACAAGATTAACCTGAATACATTATGATGACTGTCAGTCTGTTATGATTACAGTTAGTTTTAGGTAAGTAAGTGTCTGGCTTTTAAATATTAACAACAATGAGAACCATCTATGCTACTGATGGAATCTCGATCAATACATTTTCACTGAGTATATTCACTGGGCATCCTTATTCAAGACCCGTAGATGGATGTCTGATTATCATCCCTCATCGGTGCCTCTGCTTGTGTGCTGCTGAGCAGAGAGAAGGTGTGGTGCCTGCTCCCCAAACTTGTAAACAAATCCTCCTCGCCTCTGCTACCACAGAGTGCTGAGCCACTGCACTCTGACTGACTCTCAGTAAACCAGGATGAGCCCATCCTAGCCTCCACGTCCTACTACAGGAATACAGTTCTGGGGAGTATTAGCTAGTTGTTAGTTTTGTTTTGGTACAGCAGTTCACTATTTTCTATGTGGTTAATTTAGCTCACTGTAAACTACAAATTTCATTAAAAATATTACAAGAACACAAACAGCAATATTTAGCAACTAAATGTAGCCATTAGATTTAGGTTTCTCAGCCTAGAACCACTGTCATTGTGTATATCAATAGTGTATCAGACTACAGTGACGTGTTCTTGTACTCATATTTCCTTATGTTATGCCTACATGAAATTTCAAACCCAGCTATGATAGTATTTCACAATGTACAGGGTGAACTACTTATGCAAAGTAATGTTAATCTCAGAAACTATTATTTTGGCGGTATATGTAAAGTATATTTAAATTTCATTCATTAAAAAGGACTCAATGGTTGGGTAAATGATTGTGTCCCCGACACGGTGGGAAAACATGTCTTGATCCCACACTGTGCAGGTGCTGGCCTATTAATAGATTTATTAGTGCAGATTAAGCTTTAGGAGTTTACTAAAATGCCGCTCAGAGCCCTGCTGCCATTTCAGTGTAGCTTTGATTGCAGCTTCAAATTTGACCCCAGGTCAAGCGCTAGAGTTGTCTAAATCTTCCTACGTCTCTGAGATCAAATGCTGGTGTGTACAGCCTATTTCAGGCTGCATGCACACTATGAATTGCACACATATTTCTACTCATGATTATTCACCTTTGACTTGATCTTTTCTCACTCTGAACTTAAATATTATGTGAATATTGCTAAAATTGGCCGTTGGTCTTTTAACCTTTTAAGCTTTCTTTGAAAGGGGATCACTGATCAATCTTCCACTGGAAATCCAATACTTTAACCTTTAATCTGTGTCTATATTTGGGTCTGTTTGTCAGTGTTTAACAGTTTTAAGATAAATTTAAGCATGTTTACTACACACTGTGACGGATAAACTTTTAAAACTTCAAACAAAATACTCCTAACGACATAAACTTGACACTATGTTATACTGCTGATCAACAAATATGATACAAGAGTAAGTCTTGCAGTGCAGTTTGTGGCTTTGAAGCATCTTTTACGTGTTACCTATAGTTTACAAAAAGTGTTTTTATTTTCAGAATTTCACATGATTATTTTGTAGCTTGAGAATGAGTTAATATGTAAAGATGCACCATTCTTGCGCTGCTCTAACTGTGCTGACCCCATTTAGTCTTTCTAAACGAGTCAGTGGCCAGTTTTCATTAAATAGTGTGAATGATATAATGTACTTTGAGTACAAGGCCTCTGAAATGAAAGGCATGAAAGACTGCTCTAACAGCATCTTGGAGTGTGTCAGAGCTGTGACTGGGGACCGCAACTGTTACGTTTCAGAGTTACGTACAAAGTTTGATCCGGGGAATAGGCTCAAAACCCCCACGAGAAATTAATGTAGCCATTCTCTGCTGGCGTGACTGCGGTGAAAAGTTGAGATAGGGATCTGTCAGGGTTTCACGAACACTAGATTGAGCAGGAATGAGAGCAATCCCATGAGACTTTGTATATTGAATTCTAAACCCAAGTTATCTGTGCCCCCGACTTGCAAACATGTGTACAGATAAGATTGTTTGTGCAATAAATGAAAGCATGACAGTAATAATCTTTCATTCTCCAAAGTGTATTGCTTTCCTGAAAGTGCATTGTGTCAGAAACTGCAGCATACTATGGCTTTGAAGCGTTTGCGCTATAGGGAGGATTGTGTGAGCTGGTCTTTGCCTTGATGTCTCTGTAAGCAGGCAGGAACCGGTGCTAGCAGAGGCCGAGGCTGCCGGCTCAGTCTCGTCCCTGTGACACTGTTGTGAGTGCCCCCAGGTTTGAGCCCTGAATATTTTATCCAGATTTGACCTGCAGGACTGCATGTGCATTATGCAGACATGGCCCGGCTAGAATTCCCTTCTCCACTCGTCCTCTCTCTCTCTCTCTCTCTCTCTCTCTCTCTCTCTCTCTCTCTCTCTCTCTCTCTCTCTCAATGACTGCATCAGTAAACAGACCCCAGCAGACCATCCCTGATGCATCCTCTCCTCTCCTCCCTGTCCCATCCTTGTTTACCTTCCCTCCGTGCTGCTCCCCCTCTTCTTGCCTCTCTCCTTTCCTCCATCTCTCTGTACCTCTCCTGCAGGCCCACAGCCCCAGCCGTATTTAGCTCCCTTCTGCCAGACCAACACTACTGTACAGAGACAACAGCCCCATCCGTGATCGATGAGCAGCGTCTGATGCAGTCCCCAAGACCGAGACAAACAAAGCCTTGCAGCTCAGCCCTCTCTGATACACCAACACTGGCTGCATTCACAATTTGTGATACACCCAAGGTGAGATGGGGAAAAGGGAAGGGAGGTGAAAGAGAGAAAGAAAGACCCAGAACACATCAGCATCCCAGCGTCCCTGCATGCCCCACACACACACACACACACCAGCTCCGTTCATAGCCATAGAGAGGATGGATTTACCTTCTGTCCAGGATTTCAGGCACTTCGTCATAGATGAGTCCCAGCTGCAGCTCTTCCTCATTGAAGGAGAGCCCAGGCCGGCTGAGAGCGGACAGCAAGGCGAGGGAGCAGAGGAGGAATGCGTGTGCAGCCATTGAGACAATGAAAGGAGACTGCCGCTGGTTGAGCTCCGCTTCATAATCTGCTCTCCTAGCAGTGCCTGACTCCCAGCTCCTCTGACTGGCAGTCACCGTGGCCAATCAGCAGCGAGCAGAGCCGATCAGCGTGCGTCACAGTCCCCTCGCTGCACCCTCCCTCCTCCTCTCCTCTCCCTCCCACCCTACTCCCTTCTCTGTCATCCTCCCTCTGCCTCTCTCACTCTGCTCACCCTCCCACATCCACTCCTGTGCTCTCTATCTTCTCTTCCTTTCTTCCATGCACACATAGCCGCAGGCAAGCCCTAAGTATAGACAGCAGGCTCATTCTTTTTCATAACGCATCCCATCATACCTATGCTACCTACAAACAAAACACTCATACACATGTAGAGACACACGCATACTCACACATGTATACACAGACACGTTGGCACACACGCCTGCACACACTCTGTCACAGGAGCAGGCTCACAGACACACACATACACCTCTGTGGAAAATCACCTGGGAACGTCAAGGTCAGATTGTGTCGGAGGATAGGAGGATGTTGACTTTAGGTGGCCACAAAGAAGAAAAAAAAACAGAGCCATGACTGCATGACCTAGATCTCCAGTGTGCTGCCACAATAGCAGAAATAATTCACTTGATCTATGTGTTGTTGTGAGCACTGAGAGGGCCTGCGGCTGAGGAAATTGCCCACTGAGGCTGCAAATATGGATGACAGGAACAGCTGAGCAGCCGTGGGATGAGGGTCCAACCCCGACGACCCTGACGGCTGATCCTGTTTCCTCCTCATTATTTAGCCCCCATTACATACTGGATAAACATGTGTGTGATGCCTCAGGATCTTGATACATCCTCTCATATCTTTTATTTCCATATCCGATGATGTGATGATTTTCAGAGCAGAACATTAAGAGTGGTTATATAACCAAATGTTGTGGCCTAATCGTGGATATTCACACTGATGCGTGGCAGTGATTCACGCTGAAAGAGTGACTGCAGAGTAACATTTTAGATTCCTCCTGTCATAAATCAGATAACTTTCCTCCTCAAAAACAATTTTGATCTAAAATAGTTCGTCACTATGTTCCACTGAACTCTCAACAGATAGGTATGTCAGCGGAAAATGAATGACACTAGACTGCACATGTAACAGAATGTCTTTAAGCAATGTGTAAGTTATCTGTTTTGCGGTTCAGATTTAATAGCTCATATACAAATACTTATATACTGTATATATACAGTATGTGTCATAGTCATAACACACTGGATGACTATGACACATATACTGTATATCTGATTGTTCCAAGGATTATTTGAACTAATATCATAGCTAATACTGAGTTAAATATTAAAATCCAAGACACCATGTTATTAGTATTTTGGGCATATGTGTTGCCCTGTAATTCTGAAGGACATATTTCTTTGTCTGGAAAGGGATGCAAACTAGACTTTATGTGAAGTTTTGTGGGTGTTAACAATGCTAGGCGTCTCAGTATGTCTTTGCAATAATTACCTGCCTGTGGGACAGAAAAAAAAGAAAGAAAATGATTTAGCAATTGACTAAATGAAAGCACAACAGTGTAACAGTGTAAGATTTCGATTTTTCTCTCTTCTTTTCCCTCACTATCTGTGTTTATTTTTGTGCTATGATCCACCTTGCGCAATGGTTTGTAGGACTATATATATCATTCTGGTTGTGTTTTGTGTGTGTGTGTGTGTGTGTGTGTGTGTGTGTGTGTTAAAAGGGGTTAAAGTATCGCTGAGGGCATGAGAGGTCAGCAGTGTCTCCTAGGCCATACAGTAACAGGAGGTGACTAAAGGCTGTCTCAGCCCTCTGCGTCTGCCTGCCGTGGTCACTTCAGCAGGCCAGTGTGTCAGTCTACTGGAGGGAAAGTGCAAGCTAGACTGTCACTGCAGCCATGACAGAGTGACAGCATCACAGAACACCCCACAGAAAGACGTCCAGGTGTGACGACTTTAAAAGAACATATTACCCTATGATGTCTCATAGCATTAGGTCCAGCATTACATACTGGATATACATCTATCCATAATGGGTGGTTAGTATAGACAGTTTATCATGTTCTTAGTAAACCTTTCTCTGTTATTACATGCTGTAACTCAGGAGTTTTGCTGCTACAGCCTTACTTGATCTGGTATGATGACCAGTAGCTTATGGTGGCTAATGTTAGCTAACTTGAGATATTGCTGTGTAACTGACATTTCTTAGTCAGTTTGCTGTCTTTATGACTTTTCTCTACTTGTGCTACTCTTACACTACATTTTTAGCAATTTTCCATTATCCCATCATTGTCACATGTGGCAACAGAGGTTGCTGTTCTACTAAAGTTACATAGTCTATCTTTAAGCAATACATTTTCTGGAGAAATTGTATCTTGCAGGGGTGGACACATATTCTATACTACATTTGTGAAGCTTGTAATAATCATGTGTTGTTGAGACTATCATCATTTTAACTCAGTGTTATTTGAGGCTGTAGTCTGTGTTGGCGTTGCATTGGGATTGGTTGTAAGGTGCTCTTTTTGTCCACCCAGTTCATGAGTTTTTGTTCTGCCCTCTCTTGGTGAGTCATACAGCATTTTAGATTATGAAACCGATCGAACATAGAGAGCTGGGGTGGGGGGGGGTTACTGTCTATTTATAGGTATGATCTCATGTCCAACTTTTTAATCCTGCTCTTTATGCCCACATAGAACACAGCAATACACAGGACGATGTAACAGGTTAGTGCAGTTTTAAAATGCTCCACAGCATGTGTTGATGATGATATATGACTGCTAATCTACCAGCTAGCATGAGCATCTGATCTCTGCAATGTGGAAGCTGTAGCGGCATTAATCAAAATGCTAAAGCCTGTATTCATTAAGAGGCCTCGAGTGTTGTGGGGGAGTAAGTGCATCACTGTAAGCATTTAAGTGTATTTATAGTATGGTGTGTATTTAAGTGTGTGTAGCTCCACATTTATGTCATTGCATAAATGTGTTTGGTAAGTTCATGATAGAAAGTGTGGACACACAAGAGACACATTTCTGACTATGTATTTTTATTCGTATACATATTTGCTTTCTGTCACATCACTGTCATAGTTCACTGCTTCTGTTGCCTTTTTTGATGACCTTGCTCTCTGCACAAGCACACACACACACACACACACACACACACTTTTTCATCTTCAAGACAAGTCAATAAAAAAGGCAACTTAAGATGACGACAGGTATCACCGCATGATGCAAATTTCATGGTCCTTCATTATAAGTGATGTATTAATAACTTCACATTTGCCATGAATACATAAACATCCCATCTTTCTAGTGAGGCGGATCACATTTACACTTCTCAAACGTGTGAGTATAATGACAGACTGAACTCTTGATTAAATTAACTCCCAAAGTTCTCTCATGAAGCCCCAATCCTGTTAACTGAATTTGCATTCAACTACACAGTATATATTTCCAACACTTATGCGAAAACGTCCTTTATAAAAACTAGCCTATTTATTAAATATAGAACAATCTCCAGGTAAGCACACAGTTTGCTGATTAATCTGCTGAGATTACATAACGTCCTTAAAAGCTTTCAGTGTGTCACTGTTTCATGTCATACAGGCGTTATCCCAGGCAATATGATAAATGGAGGATATATTATCTATTGATATATAACTAAATAATTATGTAGTATGAAGCTAAGAAATTAGGCCTTATTATCTCTCCATGTACTGTCAAGACAATCTGTTTGTACAGCACTCTTTGTTTAAAACAGGTAAAGTTTTATCATAAATAAACATAGATTCCTTCTATAAAACTATATCCATTCATAAAACACTCACCATGTAGTTTCTGGTTCTATTAACCAGTGAAATTCAGAGATTTGCTCTACACCTTTATGCTGGCAGGATCAATCATGTGATACAACGCAGGCGAGAAACCCTCCACACAGAGCAATGCAAAGATTTGATTGGCTGAAACCTGTGAATGGCCAACAATAATGATTAACATTCAAGTCACAACACTGCAGTTTCATTCAGTCCTTGGTTCCTCTCGACTGGTGCTATGCCAGACTGTGCCACTTGACGGCACTCATATGTACGGGTAACCCAGCAGTATGCCTGCAATCCCTCAGTAATATGGTCCTATTTCATGAGGCACAATGTTAACATAAGAAATGTAAGTGGAGATACACTATAAAGGGATAATAAACTGCTCTACGATGGAGAAGGGCGTTTCAACCCCTGCAACACATACACACTTTAGAAGTCTGTGCATTTACCTCTATCAGTGACTCAATAAATACATTAATAAATAAAAATACATTCAAATTAACTTGAGTAATACATTACCTGTTAATATGATAACACACAATTCCACACCAGAAAATTAGTGTTACAACACGTCATTTTTCAAGCTAATTAATGATACAGTTAATCATTTCCCTATAGCAGCAAAAACATCCTATGGCCTACGAGTGATCAGATTCAAGTCCCCTTCCCCAAACTAAGTTAACCTGATAAACTTCCCCTTCACAAAAGGTAAACTAGGATGACAACTCAAAATAATACATTCCAAATGGCTGATATGGGAAAAAAAAACAAAAACCGAATGTCTGAGAGATGAAGTGGCTTTTAGATCATAGGAGCAGATGATATAGATCTGTCAACACAAATTACGTACATGCATGTCCTAATTTGGCAGCCCTCAGAATAAAATTATTTGATTTTCTATCTAATACACGTGTCTCCTTCTTACTTGTCCGCTTTCCTTCAAGACACAAAAGCTCCATTCTAGCAAATGAAGACAAGGAGAGGCAGAATCTCATTTATAGCTGTTTGATGCACCAGGGTCCTTCATAATATACTGAAAGACCCTCTGTGAAGACGTGAGGCCTTAGTCTTTAGCCTTAGTCCTTAGGCCTAGTAAAAAGCTGACCTAGATCTATACACAGTGCTTTATCATAACTATGACCTTTTTTATTATCAAAACACAATCTGAAACTCGCAAATGTGTAGTCACGTGCCTACAATATTGTCTGCAAGTTTGCTTTTTTTCCCCCATACCTGACTAATCTAAAAGAAAAATAATAAAATCACAGATAATATCAGAAGCACAGGTCTATCCATGTATCAAGAGTATAGTCAAACTAGACAACAACTATCATGCCAAGTCTATGTTTATCTGACAGGTGTAAAGATAGTCATGATACTATGTCCTCACTTTGTTATGTGGTTGGATACAGAGTTATCTTCCCATATGATTTGATTGTCTAGTAACTAAATGTCAGAGAGAGAGGCACCAGACTGTAAGGAAGGACGAGTCAAACAAATCAGTAAACAAATAAAGAAGTCTCTCTATATAAATATAAACTCTAGCATTGTCTGATAACTATGGAGTTGATCAGCGCTTGATCAATGCACACAAATATAAAATGGCAGTCCTGGAACGAATCATTTGTTCTCATCTAGGATCAGCTTTAGCCTCCCTGCTTTCTAACATTTGCCGCGAGGCCGGAGGGGTAAAATTAACCCCAGGTCAGCGTTTAAAAGCAACTATACCGGTCTATAAAATGCGCATAAAAGAGAGAAGGCACAGAAACACAAACCCACTGTGGAGTGGGATGGACTGACAGCAGCAGTTTTTTGGGAGCAAACTGGGTGAAGCTGCAGGTCTGCTGGCAGCAGATGGGTTGCTTACAACTTGCGATGCCTGGAAAAGAGCAGAGATTTATATATTTGCTGTCTCATTTTCGTTTAGTTTGCTTTGGACATCGACGTGGATATGACTGAGTCCTTCGCCGTTCTGCTCCTGGCCCCAAACTAGTGTGAGCGTGACCACAGACTCGTGTCAGTAGAGCCAAGAGTCACATTCAGTGGATGTGGAACCAGGAGGTGACTCACTCGTGTTCCTGAATGCACCCCTGTAGACAAAAGTGGCTTCTTCATTTGATCTGTTGCATAACTATCCCTAACCTGCACTGATCACAAAAAGCTGGTGCGCTTTATGTCCCACAATGGAACAGATCTACACTGCTTTCCTCCATTTTGTCTTTCAGATCAAAATGAAGGGGGAAGCCACTTTTAGCTACAGATGTGATGCAGTCCTTTTATTATACACCTCATCCTGTTTCATCACACCTGTCTTCTCCTGTGTTGTTTGATTTGCTGTCTTTGCCTGGGTGGGTTCTGTCTTTTCACCATCCGGCTTGGCCACAGTCATATTTGCCGCCACAGCCCCCTTGCTCTCTTGCCTCTTCTCCTGTTTATCCGTGTCTCCGGTCTTGCTGGTGTTACGTTGGTGGACAGGGGTTGTTGTTTTCAAAGGGATGGGTACTTTCCCCTGGGGCAGATGGGGGTCTTCTCCAATGTTGACAGTGAGGTTGGTGTAGAGCGGCTCCAGCTCTTTGGAAAGGAGCTCGTAGGTCAGAGAGTTGAGGCCGTCAGAGCGCCAGTTGAGTCTGGTCCTTTTCAGAAGGTCAAATCTAGAAAGACGAACATAATATCACAGGTTTGAGTGTGTGTTTGTGTGTCCGTATCAGGGTCAAACTTTAAAGAAATTGTTTGACATTATGGCAAATTTGTTCATTTGCTTTCTTGCCAATAGTTAGATGAGAAGATTGATTCCATTCTCATGTCTGTGCGCTAAATATGAGGCCACAGCCAGGTAACAGTTACCTTAGCTTAGCATAAAGACTGGAGGCAGGGGGAAACAGCTAGCCTGGCTCTGTCCAAAAGTTAAAAAAATGGTATCCAAGTGACTTCAAGCAGAAACTCTAGGAAGTCACTGCGCCTAACCAAGAAATACTCGTATAGGCAGATTTTTTTTTTTTACTTTTGGACAGAGCCAGGCTAGCTGTTTTCCCCTGCCTCCAGTCTTTATGTTAAGCTAAGCTAACTGCCCAGAGAGAAATAGTTCCAGCACATAACCCCTGTAAAACCACAACTTGTCATTTTTACACTTCGGTTTTTTTACGGATTAAATAAATGACTAATTAATTAATTCAATTATATAAATTGTGAATTAGAGAGATCTAGAGGTGCAGGTAGGCAGGTGCTGGTAGGCAGGTTTTGTTACCTTTGGACAGAGCCAGGCTAGCTGTTTCCCTTTGTTTCCAGTCTTTATGCTACGCTAAGCTAACCATCTCCTGGCTGTAGCTTCATATTTAACGGACAGACATGAGAGTGGTATCGATCTTCTCGTCTAATTCTCTGCAAGAAATAAATAAGTGTATTTCCCAAAATGTCGAATTATTCCTTTATGAAAAAGACCTCTCCATAATAGTTAATAAACACATTGAGGAAAAAGGTTAGTCTTAATTATGTTTGAGATATATTTCTATGTGAATGTACCTTGTGGCACTACAGCTGATTTGCAGGAGCTTGTTTTTATAATATATAAGAAAATCTTTCCGAAACTTTAGGGCCAAGAAAAATGTTGTGTTTTTTAAAATCTGAAAACCAATGAGCATGTGCATGCCTCAGGCAGTAGAAATTGTTGGCACAACAGAGCGAGAAGAGGAAAATCCCCACACAAAACAGTATGTCAACAAAAAATGTAACAAGGAAGGGACAGGTTGGGGAATAGTTTTAAAACATCCCAATCGCCCCCAAAATTAGATCAAAGGGAAAATTATCACTACATAATTTTTGTGTGTCCATCTGTACCTGCGTGGGTTTTGCGCATTGCCTCTGTCTCCTTTATGCTTGATCATCTTGTAATGACCAATGGCCACTGGAGGGCGCATGATCTTCATGCCAGACAGACGTACTCTGGATAGGCAGCACACAACAGGAGTCAACAGGAACTGCAGATTCTCATTCACAGGCATAAAATTGGAAAACTAAATCTCAGAGTCAGGAAAATACTAGATCAACAAAGCCTTTACTATTCATGCTATTTTCTATAACTCAAAACAACAGCTATACTTAATCTGAGTACATCTAGCCTCTAAGGGATACATTTAAAAGCAGAAAGACAAAGAAAACAAACAGAATTGTGGGTGATGTATGAGAATAACATACTTTTATGGCCTATAGGCGGTGGAAAACACTGTGGTTCCCTTTTTCCATCTCTGGTGCTTGTGTACCACCCAAGTTATCTAAGTCAATCAAAAGATGGTGTAACTAATGTTGTGAATGTCCAGTATATGATATATGTTAAGTAGCAAACATCATGCACAAAAGGCAAAGTGTTACAAAAAGTAGGCGAGAAATATTCTTGTAGTTTTGCCTCATGTAATAATTAGTGCAAGCTTTTTGATTTTCATTTTCTTCTTCCATTCATTGTCTCTCATAACAGACTGGCAAATGATAGAAGAGCCAGAGAGTGGAGAGAGGGGACCGCAGCATGGAAATGAGATGAGCCTGAAAACTGACCGAAAACTCTTAAGCGCGCAGCACAGCCCGAGTCTGCAAGCTAGTCCATGCGAGCATACTCACTCCACAGCAAAGCCACAACAGTGCGAGGTAACGTGAAGATGAAAGATGATGTTAGGACACATAAAATAAAAGTCTAAGAAAAGGAAAACATGAGGACGGAAACTGTAAACATGAGAAAAAAAGATGAATGAGTAGAACGAAAGACAATAAAAAAGTACAAGCGGAGAAATGGCTGTGCATGTAGCTCTTATGCTTAACGCTTGTGCACACCTCACATGTCAGCATGCACAGTTTACAGTTCACTCTGTCATCATGCAAGGATGTGGACCTCTGCCCCATTCACCCTCCTCACCTGGCAGCAATGTCATCATCCTCTCCGCCCCAGCCCCAGTACTGGTTAGGGAAGCCATTCATCTTCATGTACTGGTCTGGGGTCACTGCAGACACCCCACCAAAATACTGTGGGTACGGCAGCCTGGGAGGGTCACATCACCAATGTGCAATCTTGAAAATAATGTCTCAGCACAATACATTTCTACTGAAGTCCATCCACGCACACATACACGCCGTGCTTCTACCTGTATCTGAACTTGTCCATGGCCACAGACAGGTGGGTGGGGAACTGCTTGTGGCAGGTGTAGGTGTTGTGGTCGTTCTCAGGCAGCAGGTCAACATCATGCAGGAAGATGCAGCTCCAGTCTTCGTCTCTGAGGGCCTCCCGTACCCCAACATTCAGCAGCTTGGCTCGGTTAAAAGTACCGTTCCCCCACTGAAGCCAGAAACAGAGACAGAGGTTAACACGCAGCTACACATGAATGTATTCATTCTAAAAGAAATACAGCATGTAAAATACCCAGTTCTGATTGGCTAAGGTGCACCATTTAAGGTATTGCAGAACAACAGATTACAGACATTATGACTTATAAATGTCCTTAGTTTGTATTAATATTATTTTAAATATCAAGTTATCCACACACACATAGAGCACACACTCAACCTGACCTGCTGTACTATATAGATGCTGTAGTGGATCTGCTGTCTTTGCAGGAAGGGGTGGAGGTGGTAGAGGAGGGCACGAAGGTGGGTCTGCCGGTTCCGGTACGGTACCACTATCGCTGTGTGGTGGCGGGGTTCACAGTCTGGAGGCCGGTAGCGTCCGCCTGGCAACACTAACGGGTTCCTCTGTCTGATCTCCTCCAGGGACAGAGGAGAGGAAAGATGGACCGACACAGGCCCGACTGGAGGAAAGGAAAGGGAAAAAATGGCAAAAGTGATATTGATTGTCTGGGTTTTGTCTGACCAACAGCTTAGCAGAATGCCACACACTTGTTCACTGTGCATTTTACTGTGCGTTACATATAATGGCACACAATTTAACCCCTCTCACTCTCTCACCCAGCAGTGGGGAGGGGATCTGGCAGTCTCTCAGTGGTGGTCCGGTGGCAGGGGGTCCAGTGCCAGAGTTGCGAGGCGGCGGGGGCGGTACTCCCAGGTGACTGAGGTTGGTATAGACGTCGTGAGGCCGAGAGTAATCAAACTCCGGCTCTGTGGTGTGCACCAGGACAGACACCAGGCCTCTGAAGCCCCCAAGGGAGAAATAGAGAACAAAGGCAAACTGGAAGCCCACCAGCAGGGCTAGTGTGCACGGGGAGTCCAGAGAGCGCCCACAGCACGCCATAATAAACGAATATCGTAGATGTACAGTGGAATTCAACGTGGGGGGAAATGGATGGAGGGATAAAGAGGAGAGATGGGGGAGTGGGAGCAAGTGGCAGCTGGATGAAGAAGGTGGAGGAAGAGGTGGGAAATGAGCAAGGAGGGGCAGAAGGAGAGGAGGGGAAGGAGGCAGCGCTGAGTGCAGGCTCAGGCGTGCAGAATGTGGGTGTCCAGCTGTAGGAATGGGTAGGAGTGATGGTGAAGCTCAGTCAGCACTGCCATCACCTCCTGACCACAGACGTCACTGCGAAGGAAGAAGAAAAAATATTGTTAGTTAGTTACATTCATTGCCTATTATTATGATTGCATTACATCAGTCTCGATGTATGGTACCTGCTTTTGCAAGGGTCTAATTAAAACCTGTACTGGGCCAGGAAGGGCTCACTCCATGTCTCTCCTCCTCTTCCTCTTTTCATCATCAAGCTTTCTGTAATAAAAAAAAAAAAAAGAAGACCCGAGTGAGTAACAGCAGCAGCAGCAGCAGATGTGTCTCAGTACTACTGTGTAGTCTACTGTAATCTAAAATAAGCTCTGGAGTGAGTGACAAGCAGCTACAAACAAATATCATGTTTGTTTCTTTATTTAGAATGACTTTATTTTCAGCAGTGACATTTCCATGGGGCGTAGCCTATAGCCTAAGGGAACAGACGCTGGTGCCTACGGATCTACAGTATTAATCCAACATCACAGCTCACATCCTATAGCAAGCCTGGATTCATCACTGGAGCTGAATTTCCCGAGACAGAAAACAAGAATTCATAGATAGATCAGCGTAGCAGAAACAGCGCCATGGTTATCTACAAATAGCCTTCAGTTCAGGTGATTAGCCCATCAGCATCTATCGTTAGGCCTATGCAGGCAATCACGTAGTATTTACGTGACTAACATTTATTCGACAGCATCACTGGCTACCATATTTCTCCTGTCGACCACAAGGGCTGCTTCTTAATTCGCAGCTTTTTATTATTGGCTCCGTACAAGCTCTGCTGCACCAGCCGACTCACCAGCACATCCCTGCGACATTTGAAATCCAGCCCCCGGCTTCCTCTGAGAATCCACGGGCCGCCGCCACCGAGTAGACGCGATGGACCAAAAGATACCGTTTTTTTTCCCCCCTGATGCTGGTCGCTCTCCCTCCTCCTCCTCCTCCTCCTAATCTCTCATCCGAGGCGAAATCTCTCCGTAGCTGCTTAGAGTCCGCTGCAAACGCTTTCACACGCAAGAGCATCGCCGCATATCTGTCCAGTGTCAACACAGGCAAGTGCGCTCTGCCTCATCCAAACACGGCTGTATCATTGAACCAGTGAATCCGATGGGCTGGGGCGCACCGCGGTGACGCGCTAAGCGGCACATTTGAAAATGAGAATGTAATTATGATTTTTCCACTGATGACTGATTGATAATCTGATGAGAAGCTGATTATTAATCTGGATGCAAATGAAGTTGAGAATGCCAGTGTGGAAGTGGGAGACATAGATACAGCCTATATATAAATATCCAAACAGGATTTAAACCCACTACATCCAAATATAACAACTAATAACCTGCTATGGAGTTCATAACATAGAATATCAGCTGAATCATAATTGTTCATCAGAATTATGACCATAAATATACAGTCTGACTTATTACAGTACCACTACATTATTTCTGTCTGCATGATGAAACATGATTGAAATGTCTTTTTGACTTTTTGGAAAGTGTTTTGTTTTTCTGTGCTGCCCTCCTTTCTCTCTCTCTCTCTCTCT